>JAJPUD010005083.1:0-148226 GCA_023553655.1 Myrmecobius fasciatus | reverse complement strand
AAGGAAGGAAGGAAGGAAGGAAGGAAGGAAGGAAGGAAGGAAGGAAGCAAACCTCTTCATCAGTATAGCTCTTATCTATCAAGTTATCTGAATGGCTTTTCCTGTATATCTCTATCTATGTTCCCCTGGGCTATATGTCCCTCTGGGAAAAGTCTTCTACTGATCATAAGGAGAAGTGATAGCTAAGCCTTTTGGCCTTCTGAGCCCTTCCCAGTCCTCTTTCAGAATTCCTGTATCAGAGGTCATGAATATAGGATCCCTCTGGGAATAGAATTTAAATCTCCTGTCACATCTTCTTTCTACTGTCATGTTATTCTTCTAAGACTAACTGGGACCTAGAGAAATCTGCAAGCCAATTAAAGAAATTATATATTCATAGCAGCAAAACAGAAGATAAAAAGATAAGAAATTGGGACATTCTGAGCAGGGTTAGATTACCCTAATAGGCAACTGGGAATTAGCCTCTTGACACATGAAATAACCTACACTATGTATACATCTTTTGTGGCAATAAGGGAGCAGCATCAGGTTATCATATGTAGACCTTTACATATTAGTTTTGATTCTTGGAATTTTGCTAGTATGCTATGCAAAAGTCACTAGTTTCTATGTCATACCAATAGTCATCACCATCATAACAGTTCAAGTTTATATAATTCCTCACACCTAGAGAAGAGGGGGAAAATGAAGAGAAGGGTCTAGGTTCAAAGATACATTGAAATTAACCCAGACCTGTAGGGAGGATAGTTAAATGAATTAGGCTATTAGCTCTTGTCTTCTATTTCCTCTGTATCCCCTACAGTATCTAATGTAATGTCAAGTATATACTAGATATCCCAATAAATTCTTTTTAACAGATTGATGGAGTAGACCCAAATTTAGAGGGGGGGAGGGGGAACTTATACAATTTTCTTTCATATGGATTTTCTTTCATATATTTTTTCTCCATGGAGAAAATAATTGAATCTCAATATGACTATTCTTCTAAAGCCTCTATTATGAATTTTCCCAATATTTAATCAGTCTAAATATGAAAAAAGTGAGTCTAATTTCCTGAAAACTTCTTTTCTTTAGGAGGAAATATTCAAAAGGAGATGAGCCACATAATCCGTTGAAATCCTTTCAGGTCACCCACATATCTAGCATAGCAGACTTTGCCACCATGTTTCTGCTGCCTCCTCCCTTTGCCCCTGCGACCTCTTTGTCCCATTGATAAGGTTTCTTCCCAAAAAACTCCATTTTGAAGAAAAGTTCAGACCAACCATGCTTCATTCTTCTTGATTTTCCATGTCCCAGCTGCCAACTCTATCTGCCCCCTCAGCCATTTCTCCCATTAATGAGCTCTTCCTGGAATTTCCAGACTTCACCATGCCTCTCCCTCTCCCCTTTCAGCTGCCTTTTATGTTTTTTCTTACATGTATTTATATCCCCAATCTTAGCACAGTGACTGACACATAGTACTTAATAAATATTTGTTGATTTAACTTTACACTCCTCCCCTTCTGTCTATCCAGTGTTTTGCACATTGCAAATCTTAATAAAATACTTGTTCAATTAAATTGACTTTTTTTGGACCTGAATCAAATCAACATATGGAGCAATTAAAAAAAACAACAGATAATGCCATGAGATTGAGAGACTTCATTCCCATCCCATTAAAACTCCAACTTTTATTTTAGGAGTTAAAAAATTAATAATAATTAACCACCTAAGGCAACATTGGATAGTACAGATGTCAAACACCCACAATACAGCATAGCCCAAACCTAATTAAATAATTTTGGGAAATATTTAATAAAAGAAATAAAAATATAACAAAATAAAAATAATGTTAATATGTGGTTTTCTAAGTCAATATGCTGAGATCCTTAAATATGGCTTAGTGGCCCCCATTTTTATATGAGTTTTACACCACTGGCATAATAGAAAGGACACTGAATCAGGAGTCAGAAGAGTGTGGTTCAAATCTCACCCCTGCTGATTGCTACTTACATGACTTTGGGCAAGTCACTTCACAATGAAAAGTACACTGCCTTTAAAGTCAGAGGGTCTTAATTCAAATCCCATTTCTGTGACTATGGATGTTTCACTCTTTATTTAGGTTTCAGCTTTCTCAGCTATAAAATGAAGGAATTGGACTGAATCTCTAAGGTGCTTTTTAGCCCTGAATTGATGATTCCATGAACTTGTGACTCTTCAGTCTCTCTTTATCTCCATTACCCCATATGTAAAATGGAGCAGTTGGACTCAGTGATGCTTTAAGTTCCTCTTAATCCTAGTGTCCTATGATTCCCACAGCCCCCATCTTCACTGCTTTCCCTCCTAATTCTTTTGAAGTTTGCAATATGTTCACAACCATTCCCTCATTTGATTTTCACAATTCTATGTGGTAGATAAGGATGGGTACCATCACCTCCCATTTTACAAGTGAGGAAACTGAGGTAAATCAAGTGTCATATGGCTAGTAAGTAGAGGAATAGGGACTCACATTCAGGGATTGAGGGGCATCTGAAATACCTGACAGTGATGGTAATCGACCCTCAGCAAATCTGTGAGGATCCTGCCTATCTCAACCCAACAGGAACTAAGCATTGACTACTGTTGCTGAAATCAGGTAACAACAGATTGTCTTTCCAGTACAAGCCATATTGGTGGTGTCAAGGATGGATTTTGCTCATTTTTTAGAAATAGTCAGGTTCCAGGCTGTAAACACAAAAGAAAAAAACAAATTGGTTCATAGGGAATTCAAAGAGAAGGAAGAAAAGAAGGGAGAGAGGAAGAGAGGGAGGGAGGGAAGGGAAAGGAAGGGGAAGGGGAAGGGGAAGAAAAAGGGGAAGGGGAAGAGGAAAGGGAAGAGATTTTTCTTGAAATATCTTTGCTGGCTTTCCATCTCTGTCATCTAGATATTTCCCCTAGACTACATGACTCTTAAAGCCTTAAGGGGCCACATCCAGCAAGTAGTGGTCACTTCAGGAAAGCTCCTGGTATGGAAGAAGATGACTTTGCACACCGTTAGCTGGTGCTACCAAAAAAGACTTCTAGAAGGAGCATATCCAGGGATCTTGGGCTACAGTAGTTAAAGCACTGAACAAGGAATCAGTCAAATCAGGGTTAAATCCTTCCTCAGATACATGGCCAAATCATGTAACCTTTCTAGGACCCAGTTTGCTCATCTGTAAAATCAGTGGCTTGGAGATGAACCCTAATGCTCTAGGGTTGAGTAAGGTCTGGAATTCCCTCCTTTCCCTCATTATCACCATAAACTGCTAGTTACACACAAACTGCACAAAATTGCTGTGGGAGATTTCAGTGAGTGTTATGTGGTTATAACCCTGAAGCCTCCTAAAATAGCCATCTACCATGGTTACTGTCATTTTGGAGCCATTCGGGCATTCAGGTATTTCCATCATTTCTCCTGAAACCTGGGAAACTCAACTAGGTTTTTTCCTTCTCCATTTTATTGTGTGGAGCAAGGAAATAATGTCCTCAAACAGCCCAGGATCCTCAAAGGTAATTGCTTCTATAAACAAACTCTGTTCCTGCTCTTTCCTTGACTGAGGAGGCCATAGATAATGTGGCTTTGAACAACGAAGTTTTTGGAATCCCGGCAGACCTTTCTTTCCAATTTGGTTTTATAAGCACCTTGACTTTATATGTTTAACACAAATTGTTTGATTTTTAATAAAGTGCTGGCGCATTTCAGCTTTCATGGCACATTTTTTTGGCCTTTATTAGGGTTTTAATACTGTTTTTCCTCAGCTGTCACCCCCTGAGAGATGTAGGACAAGGAGAGCTGGCATAAGGTTCTTACATGCTAGATGGCCAACCTTAACAACTATTGGAAAGTTTTATATACTTTCCTTTGCTGCCTGAGTGTGCCTAATGCAATTAAACTTCCTTCTGGAAACATGAAAAGGAATAAAAATGGCCACTAAAAGGAAAGCAATTTGGCCCCTCATGCCCACAGCTGCCCGATATTGCATTTTATTTAATTGGAAAAGGATGCAGGGGGTCTGCTGAGGAATTAAAAGAAAATTCAAAGCTTGGAGAGATCACAGGAATTTCTCCCTGCTCTCATCTAGTAAAAATTAGCATTATTAAATAATTTATTGAGTGTCACAACATACTAGGCAAGAAAAGGGAGGAAAAATAGACAGGAGCTAATTAAAGGAGAGAATATATTTGAATGTTGTGGCAGGAATGCTCTATGATCTTTCAGAGTGTATGACTCATGACCTTATTCATCAATCATTCCCTTTTTCCCAATTATCTTCCATTTCTTCCTGTTTTCTGAGTTCTTCTCCTCTGTCCACAAATACATTGCAGTTATTCCAAAACAAAACCAAATTCTTCCCTTGGCTCTGCCCCAAGTTCTGTCTTTTCCTTCCAATATCAAACTTCTTAAGAGAGTGGCCTAAATTCACTACTTCCTCAGTACTGTCATTCCCCTGGAAATCAGCAGTCTGCTTCCTGTTCCCAATCTTCCACAGCAAGTGCTCTCTCCATGATCATTAATGATCTCCTTGTTGCCAAAATCAAAAGGCCATCTTCTTCTGTTCTCCCCTTCCATGTATTCTCTGCAGCATTGGACACTGTCAACTACCCTTTCCTCCCATCACTTTCATAATACTGTGATCTCACAATTCTCCCTCCCCCTACTCTACTTCTGACCTCTCCTTGTCTGTGTCTTATATTTGCACTTTTATCTTCCCCCAGTCCCTACCCCAATTTCTCAAGGTTCTAGTCTTGGCAGTCTTCTCTTTATCTCTCTAGACTTTTCTTCATTTTTTAAGTTTCTAAAAGTTAACTGGTAAACGTTTTTTTTTTTTTTTTTTTTTTTAACTTTTGCACCAGAATCCCCTTTGACAGTGTGATGAAGTTTATGGGACCCTTCTCAGTATTGCTTCAATAAATTTGTAATTGAAGGAAATGCTAAATTTGAATTAGAAATTAGTAAAACATTTTTAAAAGGCTTTCTCTATACTGTGTCTTAAGAGACATGTTTTAAGTAAAATGGTGGAATCACAAGTTATATTCTATTGTTAAAGGCTGCCCCCAATTTATAGACCATCCATAGTTGCAAATAGCCTCTGCCAGATCTTGTCACTACTAAGAAAAAGAAAGAAAGAAAGAAAGAAAGAAAGAAAGAAAGAAAGAAAGAAAGAGAAAGGAAGGAAGGAAGGAAGGAAGGAAGGAAGGAAGGAAGGAAGGAAGGAAGGACGGACGGAAGGAAGGAAGGAAGGAAGGAAGGAAGGAAGGAAGGAAGGAAGGAAGGAAGAAGAGTGAAGTTTTTTTGAAATTAGAATTCCATAAAAAGTGTCAAACCTCAGAGAATCTGACACTAAAATGCTAAACCTGTAGTCAAGAAGATCAATTTAGAACCTATCCCCATAGGGTTGTACAAAACTCGAAAGGACACAACAAAAGAATAAGGGAAAAAAATAAGCATTTAATGAGCATTTACTATATACTAGGGTAGTAAAGTGGTACCAGTGTTGGGCCTAGAATCAGAATGACTCATCTTTCTGAATTCACATCTGGCTCCAGACACTTATTAGCCATATGACTCTGGTCAAGTCATTTAATCCTGTTTGTCTTAGTTTACTTATAGGTGAAATGAGCTGGAGAAGAAAACAGCAAACCACTCCAGTATTTATGTTAAGAAAACCCCAAATGGGGTCACAAAGAGTTGGACACAATTGAAAATGACCAAACAATAATAATAGTCTAAGTAACTAAGTACTATTAGCATAAATTACTTATAAATATTCTCTCAGTTAATCTGTGTAAAGTACTACAAAAATGTCCAAACATCATATTAACATTAGGTATTACTATCTAGAAGAAATACGGCATTGTGGATTGAGAACTCAGTGGAAAATAAAAAAGACTTGTGTTCAAATCTCATCTCTGGAGAGATATGTGGCTTTTCCTATGTGGCTCAAAACAAGTCACTAAACCTCTCACTCACCCTCAGTTAATTATCAAAGATTATAAATTGCTGAGAAGGTGCCAATGTCTTTACTGGAAACCATCTATCCCAATGAAATCACAAATATGGTTCAAAAAATAAATAAATACATGAAATTCCTTCTGCCTAAAATTATTTTCCCCCAAATTATCAGGCAGTCAAAAATCTTGCCATCCAGAATTTTTTTTAGGTTACCAAATGTGCTCTTTGTATGAATTCTCAATGATGCATATATAATGATGATTTCTTTCATGTTCCCCAGAAGAATTTGTATTTTTTTAGTCAAACTGCTTTTCTGCAACATCTAACTGAAAGATGAGAACTTTAGTTAGTGGGAGGAGGTAAATAATATTAGAAAATAGGGGTAGCTAGGTGGTGCAGTGGATAGAGCACCAGCCCTGAAGTCAGGAGGACCCCTGAGTTCAAATCTGGTCTCAGACACTTAACATTCCCTAGCTGTGTGACCCTGGGCAAGTCACTTAACCTCAATTGCCTCAGCAGAAAGCAAAAATAATAATAATAATAATAATAGAAAATAAAGCCACCTGAGAAGTAGGGCTGACTCAATGGGGAGTTCAAGAAGGCATGTTAACATTAGTTTCCTGGGGATCAGAGCACTAGAAGTAGAGAAAGATACAGAAAGGGAAACAGAAAGATGCCAAAAACCAAACTTAAGTGTTTTTGAAATTTCGCCTGAGCCCAAAAAAGAGAAGAGAAGATATTCTCTCCCTCCTTTGTTACACCTCCCTCATCACATACCTCCTTGCCCTAAAATGTAGAGCTATCAAATATACCCAAAGGGCTATAAAACTGTGCATACACTTTGAGCTAGCAGTGTCACTATAAAAATGTTTGCAACAGTCCTTTTTGTAGTGACAAGGAACTGGAAAATGAATCCCATCAATTTTGGAATTCCTGAATACATTATGGTATATGAATGTAATGCAATGCTATTGTTGTATAAGAAATTATGAACAGGCTGATTTCAGAAAAGCCTGGGAAAATTTATATGAATTGATGGTAAGTAACCCAAACAGAACCAAGAAAACATTGTATACAACAACAGCAAGATTGTGTGATGATTTACTATGACAGAATTAGCTCTTCTCAGCAATTCAGTGATCCAAGCCAGTTCCAATAACTTTGGAAACAGAAAATATCATCCACATCCAGAGAAAGAGCTATGGAATGTGAATAAGGATCAAAGCATGCTTTTTTCACCTTTCATTTTATTTTATTTTATTTTTCTTTCTTGTAGTTTTCCCTTTTGTTCTGATTTTTCTTTCCCAATATGATCACCTGGAAATATGTTTAAAAAAATGAATGTACACATGTAACCTATATCAGATTGCTAGCATAGGGAGGGGGGAGAAAAGGAGAGAAGGAGAAAAAATTTGGAATTAAAAACTTATAAAAACTAAAGTTGGAAACCATGTAATTGGAAAAATAATATACTATTAAAATATTTTTTTAAAACTTAGAACTATAATTACCATTAAGGAGGGGGTGAAATTAACTTTCATAGACAGGCCTGGAAATCTGAGCATCATTTATAACCTGGTTTCTATGGAAAAGGATATTCTGAGTTCCAAACAAAGATTCAAAAATCAGCTGCTGGAATGCAATCATCAGGAAATTGTCTGAGATTATTATATTTTTTAATCTACACATATTTCATCATCTTCCAAAATTTTTACAAAGGGAGTTAACATTTCAAAGTATTTAGTTCTCATGCATTACCATCCTGAAGGAAGTCACCACTCTAGCATAGCTAAAGCAGGAATATCATTCATCCTGATGTATATAATTAAGCTAGAAAGTCCCAGGCTGAAGTTTTTTCAGAACAAGATTTGGACTTGCTACACTACAAAGTACCCTGAACTATCACCTCTTTGGTGTTCACTGAGGAAAAAAGGGAATTGGTGTCTATGGTTGACTTAGAAGTTGGGACTGTCATGTTTGACACTTTGCCCTTGCTCACCTCATTATCTAAACTGAAGGAAACAGGCTAGTGTCAGAGGGCAGCAGCTCCAGCAGAGAGACCAGGGTCACACATGGCTGGCAAGGGAGGAGAATGAGGGGACAGCAGCAAGGAAGTGGCAGATATTTGGAGCATACTTTTAACCATTCAAAGCAATTTCTTAGCCAATATAAAAAATTGTCTGGCCTTCAAGGAGCACTCAATAACACGAGGCCATGAGCATTCCTCTGAATGGGCTACTTATAAACACCATGTAGAGATAATTGGATCAATGGATTGGGGCAAGGTGGGAATATACTTAATAAGGAATATACACACACACACACACACATATATATACATGCATATATATTTTTATATCTATATATCTCTCTATCCATGGATAGGTACTGGACCTGTCATTTCATTCATATGAGGAATTCCAAGATAAGGAATTCTTACCAACATCATTTTACTGATGCAAGTTGGTACTTAATGTAATTTGTAATCTTAGTGAATTGCTTATAGCTCTGAGAAATTTAATAACCCATCCAGGGTCAAAATCAGCATTTATCAGAAGCAAGATTTGAACCCCTGGTCTTCCAGCTCTCTAACAACTACAGCACATGGCAAAAATGCATAGGTAGGTAGTTGTGTGTGTGTGTGTGTGTGTGTGTGTGTGTGTGTGTGTGTGTGTTTAGTGCTTCTAAACAAAATCCCAAGAATCAGAAAAGGTTTGCCAAAGTGTGCTACTGACATAAAGAATGGAAATTCAATATTGAAATAGCAATTAAGCTCCATAGAGCACTGTGTTTTTACTGATTTGCACTGTTTCTTCTTTGGTGGCCCTACTAGCTAATTAGCAAACATATCATTTGCTAATTGGAAAGATGGTTCTTAAGGTTCAATAATCCACTTACCTTAATTAAGAGCCCTGATTTGGAATGAATCCAATTAATACCTATTCTTGAGATAATGATTACCTTTCCTGGGTGATAAAGACCTCTGCTACCCACAGAGAATCAGAGAATCAGCTATAGCTCAATGACTTATAAGAATCCTTTTAGAATCTTTGCTACTTAATTAAGTCAAGAATCTCTGGAAATTTTAATTTCATATTTATCTGTCCAAATTTAAGAAAATACTGTGAATACTGTTCATCTTTTAGGAAAAATATAGGATGAATTTGAATGTCACGAGCAGATGTGGTAAAAGAAGTAATATGGTATAGTTTCTTGGAATTGAGACGTAGGCACTTGATCCCTCAATAGGTATCTATTTGACTTTAGATCCAGATGAAGAAGGGTCAACCAGCCCAGGACTGAAGAGCTCCAATAATTTACATCTTATATCTTATCAGCTTATATCTTATATCTTATCAGTCTCAGGCATAGATCTGAATTTGGAAAATACCTCAGGGGCCATATAGTTCAACTGCTCATTTTACAGACAAGGAAACTAAAGGAAAAGGAAAAGGAGGTCTATCCACAGAACTTGGCCATTGAAGGCATATTGTCATATTCCCTAATGCCACAAGCATACCATCCTCTGCTCTCCAACTTTTGCACAAGGAACAAAAATTAAGTCAATATTAGCTTGCTCTTGGAAAGGCTGTGAGAATCTAATCTATTGCCCCCTCTCTCTAGATACAATCACTGCCTAGAAGCTGCTTTTGATATCCATCATTTCCTGATAATTATTCCCCAATTACAAGATAAATTCTTTGACAACAAGAATTGATTCACATTTGTATCTCTGTCACCTAGAACAGTATCTGGAATATAGTAGGTGCTTAAGAAATTGATGATTAATGAACTGGATTTTAGTAAAATCTGTCCATAAAAAATATGATAATAATAATACCTTAGAGGTCTGCTGGAGATGTGACCCAGAAAAAGTGGGATATGATGCATAAAATGATCTCCTTAGAACTAGAAAAAACTGTGTCAAAGTCCTGCCTCTGAAACAGACTGTGAAACCTGAACAAGTCATGAGTTGCAGAGAAATTGGGATTCTGCATGGAGTCCTTGCCAAGAAGCTCCCTACATTGGTCTAGTCAAAAATAATAGCCACTCATCCTTTCATAATACCTTAAGATTTATAAAGTACTTGCTTCACAATACATTGTGAAGGATAGGCATCTCGTAGCTATTTGGGGAAAATCTAACTTAGACCTCTTGGAATAGTATAGACTTAAAACTAGACACCTGACTCTGACACTTATTTGCTATTCATAGAATTATGAACAAATCACTTGACCTGTCTACAATCAATTTCTTTTTCATCTAATAGTGATAATAAATTGCTACCTATAGCACAGGATTGTCATGTTCTTTGCATTTTAAAGAAAATGTTACATGTTTCTCCCTCATTAAAATTTAAGTTCCTGGAGCAGTAACTGGTTTTGCCTTTTTTCATAGCTTTCACCTGAAGTCAGGAAGACTCATATTTCTGAATTCAAATTTGACCTCAGACACTTACTAGTTGTGTGACCCTGTCAAGTCACTTATCCCTATTTGCCTCAATTTCTTATGCGTAAAAAAAGCTGGAGAAGGAAATGGTCTTTGCCAAGAAAACCCCAAATGAGGTCACAAAAAATCGACATAATTGAAAGCCTTTAACAAAAAGAAGTACCACCAGCTCTGGGAAAACTATTTATGCCGTTTCATTCATTCAACAATAATAGCTCCCTTACTTATGGCACTTAAAGGTTTCTAAATTAAATCAGTAAGTCATCAATCAATCAGTAAGTCATCAATCAATCAATCAATAAGCATTTATTAAGCACCTATTATGTTCCAAGCACTGTGTTAAATCCTAAAATAATAAAACAATGAAAAGACAAAAAATAAGTAAATAAAAAAGGCAAAATAAGAAAAGGCAAAAACAATGCACATTTTATATTCTAACAGGTGACAACACTAATAAGGGCAGGATGACCAGAAAAGTTATTATTCCCCTGAAGAATGCCTTGGACAGGTGAATTGACATCCCTTAGGACCTTGGTCAAATTACCATTTTCAAAATTACTCATTTTCATCCTATGGAGATTGGGCTAAAATGACTAGAATATCCCTTATGAGTGTGAAAGTCTGTGGTAGAATTTTGGCTTGTTCCGGACTAATAAAAGGGAAGGGATTGTACCACTTGTGGAGCTTCCTGGAAAGTATTCAACTTCAACAGATAATCAATAGCTGAAGGAATTTCAAAAGATGCAAATCCGACATGTTACAGTTAAAATTAAAGCTACTTAAATCTACCTGCAAGTACAACTAGCATCCAGCAGAGGGAAGTGTGATATAATTTTTTTAAACTACAAAGAATGATTTCTAAATGTGAGCTTCCTCTGATCAGATGGTCCATTTGAAATAAATTTGAAATAAAATTTGAAATAATTTGAACTAAATTATTTGAATTAACAAGAATTGAAATAAATAAAACTTTGAAATTAATTAAACTAGCCAAAGAGAAATATAGCTTTGGACAATTCATTGCTGTTTGAATTAAATAAAAAATAGACAAATCTTCCTGATTCTAAGCCTGGCACTCTATCCACTGCACCACCTAACTGCCCCAAATTTTGTATATGTATTATGAATATATTTCTGTGTATATGTGTTTATGTATATATAAAGTATATATATATATATATATATATTTTTTTTGAGAGTCAGGAGCCAGTTGATAAATATTGATCTGCACACATTATCAAAAAGGAAATGTTTTATGTATACCAAAATATGTATGCCAGCAAGATGGAACAGTGGGGAGGTAGGACTTGGGGAGAAGGCTTGGGGATTCTCCAGTCAGAGTCAGAAAAACTTGAATTCAAAATC
Organism: Myrmecobius fasciatus; assembly: GCA_023553655.1. NCBI lineage: Eukaryota > Metazoa > Chordata > Mammalia > Dasyuromorphia > Myrmecobiidae > Myrmecobius > Myrmecobius fasciatus. The sequence goes on along the minus strand of JAJPUD010005083.1, from coordinate 136,459 downwards.
AGCCCCAGACACTTACTAGCTGTGTGAATCTAGGCAAGTTATTTAATACCATTTGCATCAGTTTCCTCAACTGTAAAATGGGAATAATAATAGTACTTACCTCCCAGCATTGTTGTAAAGATCAAATGAGATAAACAGTGTTTGACACAGAGTAAGCTTTACATAAATGTTAGCTAATATAATTATTATAACATAACTTTTTATGGTAACAAAAGACTAGGGGGAAAGAGTAGGTGACCTATTTAGGGAATGGCTAAACAATTGCAGGACATGAATATAATAGATATTGTGCTGTAAGAAACCACAAACATGGCAGATAGTATATATTGGGTACTTGCTACATATCAGATAATACATTTATTTAATACTTATTATATGCCAGGTATTGTGACAAGTGCTAAGGAAGCTTGTAAGCAACATGTATAAACAAGGAAGAGAATACTCAACCTCAAAAAGATTACATTCCAAGGGGGGAAGGCAGTTTAGAGTGATGATGGGAAATGGGAGAGGGGAGAAGGGAATATGCATGATATAGAGACCTCAGAGAAGTGGTCTGGAGGTCTGGTCCCAGCAAGATAAGACAAAAACTGGCTATCACATCAACAGGATGAACTGAGGAGGAAATACCCACATAGATGAGATCATGGATCCATGAAAATACTGAATAATAATAGACTGCTTAACCATAGCTGCTAGTAGGGCATAGATCAGCTTACCATGTTTCCACAATTAGAAGGGCTATTTCTAGTCCTATTTCTAACAAGGATTCTCCAGACTTTGGCCTATGACCACTTTCTTGGTCCATCACTAAAGTGAAAGATAAGCTGGGAGTTAATTCTTCAAAAATAGCTTGTTTTAGAAGGTCAATAAGGCAGATAGGAGGAAATCAATAACAGTGCTGGATCTGAAGTCAGAAAGACTCACTTTTCTGAGTTCAAATACATACCCTAAGCAAATCACTTAATTCTGTTTGCCTCAGTTTCCTCCTCTATAAAATGAACTGGAGTTGAAAATGGCAAACCACCACAGTATCTTCGCTAAGAAAATTCCAAATGGAGTCACAAAGAATCAGACATCACTGAAATCACTGAACAACATGTTACCAAACGTTGAATAATAGCTGACTTTATACTTTGTTAACAGCCCTGGAAAACAGTACTGTTTTGCACATGAGTTAGAGAGATAAAATGAGATACCCATTTGGCAAAAAACAAATTTTAAACCTAGCCTTTCTTACTCCAAAAATCAAAATTTAAATCTAGCCCTTCTTATCCGACTCCCTGTATGACTACCTGGGAAAAACACTAAGAAATTATAATATTTGTGAGAGAGCCAGATGGAAGGAAGAGGAAGAAAAGTCGGGGGGAAATTACAGTAGGTGGCTGAAGAAAGTGACCTATCAGAAGAATGAAGTGGGGGAAAACTTGATAGAGAAGAGTTAACAAAAAATTTAGTGGGTGAAAAGTGCTGATTGGATATACGTCGAAGATTCAGGAAGTTTAGGTAAAATAATTGAAAGATCGGGGAACAAAGTGCTATTGGTTAAGGGATTTGGAACAAGGTTAAGGAAAGCAACTATGTCTATCATAAGTCCTATAATATAGATTTAAGTTTTGCAGCACACTTTTAATTAAGTCACTTGACAAATATTTGAATTCCTAGTACTACTGGTGTGCTGGAGCCAAGTTTAACAAGCTCATGGGAGCTGATAGTTATATTTTCAGTGTGAGTATTTACACCTCCAAAATCAGCAGATACTGCAAATCAGGACTTGATTTGTTGCTTTGTTGATTATCTAGACTGAAGAAAGTGATAGAGAAAATTTTAGTAATGCATTTTAAACTTAAAAGTGTATCAGGGGTACTATTTTTTTTCCTGAAGAGCCAGTTATTAAACATTTACAGAATCCCTCTGCTAGTACCACAGTACTTTGAAAACTAGCGCATGCTCTTCACTCCATTTCTCATCTCCTTGCCTTTGAATTCTTCCCCATGCCTGAAATGCTCTTCCTCATCTGTACTTCTTAGGATCCTAATTTTCTTCAAATCTTAGTTCAAGCACTATGTGAGGCCCCAGATTCCCTCATATATTACTGTCTTCAAAACACCCAGAAATTAACTTGTATCTAATTTATGTATCTTCTATATCATATATAGAGATAACTTACATTGACAGGTAGAAATAGCCAGATTTCAAAGAATAGATGTATTATGTATGATCTCCCTAAAATTTATGGTATATAATCTCAGTTGGCCATGCTTTTCCTCTACCCATATCTAGTTCCTATGTCATTATTCTTTTCTCTTATTAAAGTTATGCCATCTCTTTACTCTCAATCTCTTGGTCTGTCTGTCTCTGTCTCTGCCTCTGTCTCTCTGTCTTTCTCCTCTCTTTTCGCTTTCTTTTTCTGTCCCTCCCTCTCTCTCATACCCTTTTAAGTCCTCTCCCTTTCTCTCATACCCTTCCCCTCTCACTCTCTGTCTTTCTGCTTATTTATTTTTCTGTTTCTGTCATTCTGTCTCTGCCTTTCTCATTCTGTCTCTCTCTGTGTCTGTCTTTGTGTATGTGTCTCTGTCTCTGTCTCCCTCTGTCTCAGATTCTGTCTCTGTCTTTATCTCTCTGTATCTCTCTCTATCTCTATCTCTCTCTGTTTCTCTCTCTCCCTCTCTTTCTTCTCTTTTCCCCCATAACTTCCTACTTCATTAAGAGTATTTACTTAATCCTGACGCTCATCCATTGGGCTCATCAAATCACAGGATTTAGATTCAATCAGAAATCTCATCCACTCTCAGAACTTCCCAACATCATCATCTCCCACCCTTTTCTTGTAACCCTCCCCTTCCCTGAGGTATTTATTCTTTATGTCCTTTATCCCATTCCTTCAACCTTGTTCAGAACCTGGCACAAGCTGTTATCATTTTTTAATCTCATACAGTTTACATCAATAATCACGCCCTGGCTCCTTCAAATCTACTTACTCAAGTCTTTCCATTAAAAAAAAAAAAAAAAAAAAAAGAACCACCTTTTCCCATGATTTTTCTTTGCCATCTAACTACCATCCCCCCCATCTTCTCCTTCCTGCTAAATTTCTTGAAAAAGGTTAAATATATGTGACATGGATTGGTAACCAGGATCAGGCAGCCATCTTGATTGGAGGTCCACAGATGGAATTTGAATCTAGATTATTATCTAGATTATATTATTTCTTCTCTACAATGTTGTTCACTTATTTTAATCAGGTGGGATTTTCTCAGCAAAGATACTAGAATGGTTTCTACTTTCTTCGCCTGCTCATTTTACAAATGAGGAAATGGAGGCAAACTGGGTTAAGTCACTTGCCCAGGGTCATACAGCTAATAAGTGTCTGAGGTTGAATTTGAACTCAGAACTTCCTGATTCCAGGCCCAGTACTCTATCTACTTCACCACCTAGCTGTCTCTGTGATCCAGTTTCAAATGTACGATTTCTGAAGTATCATCTATTTCTGAATTCTGTGGCCCAACTTCTAATAATCCAATCTTTGCTTTCTTTATATATATTATTGGAATTAATTGTTCTTTAATGTTTGGTAGAATTCATATGTAAATCTGGTCCTGGGGTTTTTTTCTTAGGGAGTTGATTAATAGCTTGTTCTATTTTTTTTCCCTGAGGCAATTGGGGTTGACTTGCCCAGGGTCACACAACTAGGATTTATTAAGTGTCTGAGAGCACATTTGAATTCAGGTCCTCCTGATTTCAGGGCTGGCACTCAATCTTTGTTTTATTAATCATTAACTCATTAAATCATTAATTAAATTTATATATATATATATATATATATATATATAAATTAAATCATTAATTCATAAGCTCATCTTAAAAGCTACCTCCTTCAAGAAGCCATTGCTGATTTCCCCAGGTGTAAGTGTCTGCTGCCATTCACTATACATTTATCTGGTCTATATCCTACATTTTCTCACCTATATACATGTTGTATTTTAATAGTACTATATAACTTTTTTGAGAGCAGGGATATCTCACTTATATTTGACCTCAATGCTAGGACATAGCATCTGATACAGAATGAATGTTTAATAAATATTTATTGATTGATAAAAAAAATAAACAAAACAACCATCTAAAATAATATTGTCCCAAACAAAACATCCACCTAAAATTTCTTCATTATGTTTCAAGCGGAAAAGACGACTTTACTCAGTTCATTAAGTGATTTTACTCAGTTCATTAAGTAATGCATCAGCAAAAATTCTTCTGTTACTTACCTCTTGGGAAAGAATTGGTCAGTATCCCAGAGTAGCTCTCAATTAAACACTTTTAATGTCTGAATGAAGAGTCTTAAGGAAATGCTTGATTTATACAAATGGTTGTACTTCTCTTACAATGAGAATGCTAAAACTTCTAAGCACTTACTCAAATTATATAAGCCTGAGGATGAAAAGGTCATTACTGAAAGTTTTAAAAAGCTGTCATTAAAATTTGTTTGTTCTAAAAACAATCAGGCTGATAATAAGATGAAAGGATAGGCTATAAGTGGATTAGATGATGTGTGTGTGTGTGTGTGTGTGTGTGTGTGTGTATGCTCATGCCTGTGCCCTCAAATAGTAACCATGGAAGGAGCTGGGGAATTGGGAAGAGAAGAATAAAAGGAAAAAAGAAATTTACAAGATGACTTTATGATATATTTAAAAGGAATGGCAAGTTGGACATAATAGATTTTCAGTTTCATATGCAGTCATCTTTTTTATTATGTTATAGAAATGCTTGTTTTATTCCAAAAGTTAAAAATAAAGTTAAAAACAAAAGAAAGAAGGAAGGAAGGAAAGAAGGAAGGAAGGAAGAAAAGGAAGAAAAGAGAGAAAGAAAGAAAGAAAAGAGAAAGAGAGAGAGGGAGAGAGGGAGAGAGAGAGAGAAGGAGGGAGGGAGGACAGAAGGAAAGAAATCAATTGTCTTTTGTAAGCCACACAATTAGAATTGTCTAAAGTAGAATGAGTTGCTTCTGAAGCTGGTCATCATTGATGACCTTCAAACAGATGGGATTCTTAGTTAGATATATATTGGACTAAATGGCCTCTCAGTCCAAACAAAGTTTGTATTCCACAAGCATATAACCTAAACCTAAAATCATTTCTCATTTTTAAACATCTATCATTTAAGTGTATAAAATTTCAAGATCCATGGGGGATGGGGGGGAGCTACATGGTACATTCAATGAACCACCACCCCTGAAGTCAGGAGGACCTGAGTTCAAATCCAGCATCAGACACCTAACATTTACTAGCTGCGACCTTGAGAAAGTCCCTTAAACCCAAGTGCTTCTCCAAAAATATTAGAAGATCCATAGAAGCATTACTACCTAAGTCACAGGTAACTCAGAGTTCTCGAATCAGCTCTGTAACTTATTAACTATAGAACTATGTCCAAAGTCATTTCAATTTTCTGAATCAATAATAGGGTTGGAATAAATTATCTCTGAGATCCTTCCAGCTCTGATATTATAAAAATGTATGATTTAGCAATTTCTAGAAGACATCCTTTAGTGTTTCCATCACATTTGACATCCTCATTTCCCACACAATGATGTTCTCTCTCTCTCTCTCTCTCTCTCTCTCTCTCTCTCTCTCTCTCTCTTTCGTCTCTTTCTGTCTCTACCACTCTCTCCCTCTGTCTCTCTATTTGCCTCTCTCTGTCTATCTCTGTCTCTGTCTCTGTCTCTCTGTCTCTCTCTGTCTCTCTGTCTCTCTCTGTCTCTCTCACACACACACACACACATAGGTGAAAGGGGGAAGGCAATGCTTTCTTCTAAAACTGGTGATTTCTTTGTTATTGTTCAATGAATGAATAGTGTCCAACTCTTCAGAGGCCATATCCTTCATGGGGTTTTCTTGACAAAAATATTGGTTTCCTTCTCCAGTGGATTAAGGCAAATAGGATTAAGTGACTTGCCTGGTTGTCTGAGGCTAATTTTGAACTCAATTCTTCCTGACTCCAGGTCCAATGTTCTATTCACTAAGCCAGACTGAGCAATAAAATTCCAACCAAAATTGACAACATTTTGGAGAAACTGCTTTCTAACTGCAAAAAGTGTATGACTACAAATAAGAATCATTATAACATAGTAAAAAGATTTCTGGCTTTGGGGTTCAAGTCTAACTTCTGCTATATATTGTTTATGTGATTCTAAGCAAATAATTCAAATTTTCAGCACGCTAGGAAACTCTTAGAGTCTTTGGGTTACAGAGAAAATACCCACCTGAACAAATAGAATAAGTTCTTCACCAAAAGGTTCCTTCATCACTGAAATCACAGTGAATCAGAAAGATAGATGAGAGAGAGAGAGAGAGAGAGAGAGATGGATGGATAGATGGATGGATAGATAGGTAGGTAGGTAGACAGACAGACAGACAGACAGACAGACATAGATAGACAGACAGATAGATAGGATAGACAGATACATAGACTTAAAATCATGAGATTTTAAATCTTTGTATAGTTAAGGCTTGATAGAATTTCTTTAGTGCCTTATATTTATACTTTACAGAATCATCACTGCTTATGTAACAGAAACATCAAACTTTCCTGATGTTTTTGTCCATGTTCCACCCCAACCCTCCTGTTCCATCTGAAAAGAGAGACCAAGTTAACCTGCCAGAATGATCACTTCTTATCTCTAGACCTCACTTTCCTCATCTATAAAATGAGTGGATTAGATGATATTATTTTAAAAGTTTCCTCCAATCCTAGAATTCTATGAAATATATTATAATCACAGAGAAAGAGTAGTTTAGGGTCCAATTCCCACCCAAAGGGCAATATAAGATTTACACAATCTGTAGTCCTTAGAAAGGGAAAAAAACAAATACTGTATTACCAAGGCCTGAATCTGATATTTCCTGATGAGAAAGGAAGCTTAAATTAAGTTTCCTTAGACCCAGTCTCTGTAAACATCTGGCAAAAAGTTGAGTCAGCTTCTCCAGTATTAGAGGAGGTCTAGGAGGAACTCTTTCCCAACTCTAACAATCTGTGTGATCTCTGGGACACAAAAGAGCTGGGACAGGATATTGAAGCAAAGTCAAAGAAGTGATTAATGAGCTCATGTCAAACTCCCTGAATGTAAAAGCTAAGCATTCTAAAGAAGAAAGGAAAGGAAAACCTATTCAAAATATCAAAACAAAGGGTTATGGGATATGATGGACTAAGAGCTAGTGTTTGAATTAGAGCCCATTTTTTGCCTGACAGTTTTATTCAAAAATCCTAAATGGAGCCCTTGACGAGGGCATGGTTAGCATGGAAATTTTTTTATAGACATTGTGAGATTCATGAGATCAGAGATTTAAAGCTAGAAGGGATTTTAGAGACTCTATAAAGTCCAATTATCTTAAAAGTGAGAAAACTAAGTCTGAACAAGAAGTTACAAAGCTGTTAAGTTTGAGGCAGGATTTGAACCAGATCATCTTAATTTCAAAACCATCACTGTGACACCTAGACAACCTCGGCTTTTCCCAAGGGGGCCAAAAATTAGAAGGGATGACAACCCTCAATCCGCCAGCAGCATAGAACATTGGTTCTATGGTCTATTGATTAGTGCAACATCTGTTAACAAGAATGAGTAGTAAAAATTAGGCACTCAAGTGGTGCACAGGATGTAATGTTAGACCTGAAATCAGTAAGATTTGAGTTTGAATTGTGATTCAAACACTAGTTTTGTTACCTAATCTCATTCAGTCTGTTTCTTTATCAGAAAAATGAGAAAGTTGGACTCAGACTTTTAGGTCTCTGACAGCTCTTATATTTGTGATTCTATCATCCTTATTTTTCTGACAGTTAACCTCTCTCAGCCTCATTTTTCTCATCTGTAAAATGAGTGTTAATAATTATACCTAAATCATAGGATTGTTATGAAATTCAAATGAGACTGATTGAGTGTGAATATTTGTGTATCTGTGTATATGTATATACGTGTATATATATAAAACATATGTGTGACTGTGTATATAGATTGAAAGATGTAGATATATGTCTCTGCCTCTGCTTTTGTCTCTCTGTTTTCTCTGTCTCCCCCATCTCTCTCTCTCTCTCTCTCTCTCTCTCTCTCTCTCTCTCTCTCTCTCTCTCTCTCTCTCTTCCCCTTCTCTGTCTATCACTCTTTCTCTCTTTTTGTCTTTCTTTCTTTCTCTCTCTGTCTCTCTCCCTCTCTTTGTGTCCCTCTCTCTATTTTTGTCTCTGAATGTCTCTGTATCTCCTTCTTCCTCTTTCTGTCTCTTTTTCCTTCTTTTTTTGTGTCTTCCTCCCTCCTTTCCTCCTCCTTCCCACTCTCTCTCCTTGTGTGTGTCTCTCTCTGTGCCTCTCTGTCTTTGTCTCTGTCTCTCTGTCTCTGTTTCTCTATCTATCTATCTCTATCTCTCTCCTCCTCTTCTTCCTCCTCCTCTTGCCTTCCCCCCCTCTCATTGTTTAGTCATTTCAGTCATGTCTGACTCTTTGTGACCCTTTTTGGGATTTTCCTGACAAAGACACTGAAAAGTTTTGCTATTTCCTTCTCCAACTCATTCTAAAGATAAGGAACTGAGGCAAACAGGGTTAAATGACCTGCCCAGAACCACACAACTTCTTAAATGTCTGAGGCCACATTTGAACTCCAGAAGAAAAATCATCCTGCCTCCAGCCCTGGTGCTCTATCCACTCACATCACCTAGCCAGCCATTAAAACAAGCACCAGATCTTATTCTTAATGGCAATGTTGTTTATTTAGACCTTTATGATTATAAAGCACTTTACACCAAGGTGCATCACTTCAGTTTCAGAACACCCTTGTAAAGCAAACAGAATTAGTTATTACATTAACTCTATTTCACAAATCAGCAAGATGAAACTTGACAATTGTGCAGCAAAAACAACATTGGATATGGAATTAAAAGAATTGAATTCCAAATCTGATTCTGATACCACCTAAATGACTTTGAGCAAATCTTTTTTCCTCTCTTGACCTCAGTTTCTTCATTTGTAATGAGTGGAAGGGGTATCAGCCTTAAAGTCAGGAGGACCTGAGTTCAAATCTGGTCTTAGACACTTACTACTTCTTAGCCAGCTATTTGACTGAGCAAGTGGCTTAACCCCAAATGCCTCAGCAAAAAAAAAAAAAGATAAAAAAAGTGATTACTAAGAACCGTACCAGTTTTAAGTCCTATGATCTTGAGAAAAATCTGAAGGTCAAGAGGTACTTAGCAATAACACTCTTCTAACCACCTAGGGCCCATCCTGACTCCTAATAGATAATCAATGTGTATAACACATGTAAAGAGCTAACAAATAGAATTGTGATCTAGAATTCTGGTGGCTAGGTCAATTTCTATTGATTGGTAGGGACCAAGAGCATAGAAGAATCCCTTCCCAAACTCTACGAGGATGAAGTCAGGGAAGGCATTCTTGGAGATCTGCTGAAATACCTATTTTTCCATTATCATGAAAATTTGTTCAAAAAAGAAAATAGTACACTGGAAAGAATGCTGACTTGCAGCCACTTGACCTGGATTCAAATCTAACACTTCTAGCATTTATTAAGTGGGTCATTTCACCTCCCTGGGCTTAGGTTTTCTTATCTGTAAAATCAAAAGATAACTCGAAATCCATGATGCTGAAACCTAATATGTATGAAACCTTGTGTTTGCATTGTGAGAAATATAAAGACATGGAATGCCATACAGCTGCTGGCCTTATGAGACTTGAAATCTAATACAACCAGGGAGTTTCATGTTCCCCACACTCTCAAGGCTTTCCCAAAGCAGGCAATAAGGGGCCAAATAGCCAGAGATTCAGTTAATGTGTTCAGTACAGCTAGAAGAGCCCACTGGCAGTATCTGGTGGATTTGATATAGAAATAAAACCTAAGTTGGGCAGCTTATCTCTACCTGCAGCCAGGAGAAGAACCATCAGCTAAAATGGGAACCATCCAACCTGTCCTTTGTGACAGATTGCCCCTCAATAATGTTGTTACTCAGTACCTTTGGAGGCTTCAGCAGAGATGGGGCATTAAATCCATCTGATAGGGAATTGCAAAGCTTTCCTTATCAGCCTCTTAAAACCTAGGTACTAGATTTCCCTGAGGGATGGAAATCTATTCCTCCAATTACCTACATAATAAAGCAATTACAATTCAGCTGTCCTGCCAGGATATAGTGCCAGATTATACACAACAGCCTGCCATCCGTTTGTCTATTATTCAGCCTTTCAGAATACATGATACACAGTTACCAATTCTGTGATGGAAGGCTACTGAGTTATTTTCCTATGCTACCTTTTGCTTCTGTGTTTGCAAGAAATTTTTTTCATAAATTTTACTGATGAAAACTGAAAAGTAGCAAATGATTACAAATATTCCTGACCTCTAGTGGCAAAAACATTGGATTTTGGAGTTAGAAGGCTTGAGTTCAAATCCCATTTTTAAGACTCCTTGTGTGCCCTTGTTCATGACCCTAAACTCCCCAGGTCTTAGTTTCCTTTTCTGTAAATTGAAGGGGTTGATCATAAAGGAAATGATAAGTGCTGGAAGTACTATAGCAATACAGGTATATCCATAAATTATTGGTGGAGTTGTGAACTGTTCCAACTATTCTGGAAAACAATTTGGAATTGTTACCCCAAAATTAGTAAACTGTGTATAACTTTAAATACAGCGATACCACTTTTATAAAATATATCAGAGGAAAAAATTTCTGTGACCCCTGTGACATAAACCAGTCATTTTAGATTAGCAGGTGTGGTATACAGAGGCCTAAGCTAATTTCCAGAGAAAGAGAGAAGGAGGGAAAAGAAGGTTGGCTAGAAAGGTCTTACCCAAGCCTCTGGACAGAGATTGACATGGAGGATTTAGCCCTTACCATTCCGGGAGAGGAAAGGGAATAATACTCCATCCACAGCAAACTGCACTACAGAATACGACTGCATTTCCATATTTACTTTATATGTATATACATTAGTTCCCAGATCATTTGCATTATTTTTTCTAAGCCTCTAGTGGAAACTTGTGACATCTCAGTTGTCATGTTTTATAATGTCATTGCCTACTTATAAACATGATGGGGGGAGAGGCAGAGAAGAGGGAAAAGTTCATTGATAAGCTGGAGAGCATCCAGAAGAAGGTGACTTGTACAGTGAAGGGCCCATAAGTCCATGGCAATTGAAGATCATTTAAAGAACTAGAAAAGTTTAGAACAGTAAAGAGAAAACTCAGGGCAATATATGATACCAAGGTTTTCACTTGGAAGAGGAATTAGCTATGTTGTGCTTGGTCCCACTAAGCAGAACCAGGTAATAGTTAACTACAAAGAAAAAAGGAATTTCAAAGAGAAAACTTCCTAAAGATTTTGTTATTGTTGAATCATTTTTCAATTATGACTCTTTGGGTTCTCATTTGGGGTTTTCTTGGCAAAGATACTGGAGTGATTTGACATTTCCTTCTCCAGCTCATTTTACAGATGAAGAAACTGAGGCAAACAAGATTAAGTGACTCACTCAAGGTCACATAACTACTAAGTGTCTGAGGTTAGATTTGAAGTCTTCCTGATTCCAGCATGCTCTCCTAAATATTAGAGCCATCAAAAAGTGAAATGGAAAGATTCAGAAATAATGGGATACTCCCATCAAAGCACATGGGGCAAAGGCTGAATTCAGGTATGTTATAGTGAATATTCTTTTTTAGATATAAATTGGTGCAAATGGCCACTGAAATCCCTCCCAAATTCTGTAATACTATGAACATGAAATTAGCTTATTTATCAATTAGTAGCCTGATATCTGAGCCAATTATTTGTATTTTCCACTAGATGGCGACTTGAACTCAGTAACCCTATGAGCTATACTGAATGAAACCCAATGTGGAGAGCATCAGTGACCTTGTTGAAGGATCTTTTGGGTATGGGAGCTTAAGGTTCACCAGGAATCAAAGTTAGGGAAGTAGCTAAGGATCAAGCCCTTTACTTCTTAATCCTACTTCAGTGTAACAATGCAGGGTGAGGCAGGAGGTGTCAGGGAAAGGGAATGAGAAAGTCAGAGTCCAAAACTAAACTAAATCATGAATAACTTACACTGACTTGCACTGACTACTATTCTTTATGTTTTCTAATAACATCACTTTGTGGTTATTGTTCAATCCTTTCAATCATGTTCAACTTTTTATGACCCCATCTGGGATTTTCTTGGCAGAGATGCTGAAATGGCTTGCCATTTCCTTCTACAGATCATTTTACAGGTGAGAAGACTGAGGAAATAAGGTTAAGTGATTCTGTCTAGTGATGCACAGCTATTAAGTGTCTGAAACTGGATTTAAACTCCTATCTCCAGTCCTGGCACTCTATCCATTGAGTCACCTAACTACCCCCCAACATGTCACTTTTGAAAACTACATCTGCTCTTCCAGAACTCTATTTTTTATTTAAATTTTCTTGGATTTTTTCATATGTGTTTTCTTTTGCCATATGGCTAATAAGGTAATGTGTTTTTTATAACTTCATATGTAAAATCGATATATTACTTGCCTTTTCAAAGGATGATGGAGGAGCAGGAGAGAAGGAAAGAATTTGGAACATGAATTATTTTTTAAGTGAATGTTTAAAAAATTTTACATGTAACTAGAAATATTTAATGAAAAACTTAATATATAATATGTGTGTATTTAAACTATATCAGCTTGGAGTTCCAGACTTTCAGACCCTCAAAAGTTTTCTTGATAAATTTCCTGGTACCAGGAAGTTGAATTCTCCCAGGAATAATTAAGGAGATGTATAGAGGGTTGCCCAAGCTCCAAAGCTCTAAAAAAATTTTTACTTGTTTTAAAGTAAATAATTCCCCTCAAAAAACTGACACATTTCTTGGTAGTTCAAAGTCTTGGGATCAGATTTGGCAGGTAAAGACGAATTCTCTAGGCCCTCAGGCTTATTTCTAAAAATCAGAAAGGCTTTAGGAGTCTTTTAGGCAAGTCAGCCAACACAATGTGAAAGGTGGTAGACTAGAATGGATGACAAATTTCCATAAGCCTTTTAGCCTTTTAAACACTACTAGTTTTTCTCTGGTCATGTCTCAACTAGTTGAATGATGTGACAGATGTAAGAAGGCTTGCAGTCGATACTGACATATTTAACAATCATATATCAAAAATGCTCTCCTCTTATTCACTTGGTCCCACCCATCCCTACCTTCCATACAGAAAATACAGTGTGTTAGTCCTTAACTTCAAGTATTTAAGAAGCTGACAGTCTGTTAAGCAGAATACAAAGAATTCATCATAACTCTAAAGCTAAAAAACAGTCAAAGAGGCCATCTCTCCCAACCCCTGGATGATTAAATTAGGACTCTTGGCAGTTAAATGATTTGACAAAGGTCATGAAGTTCCCAAATGGTCGAGTGGGGATTCAGACTCAGATCCTATGACTCCAGTATAGCCTCTTCCACCATTACATATTTTCTCTTCTTTCATTATAAACAATTCAGTCAAATATATTTAATTTTTTTAAAGTTTGTCATTATCTTTCATTTTCATAACACCCTTCATTTCTGCATACATCTCTGCCCCTCTGCCCTCAATCAAACAGCCATCTCTTTTAACAAAGAATAAAAAAGAAGAGGAAGGAGAGCAGTAAAACAAAAGTGATACACAGACAATATCTGACTATAAATATATATGTATATGTATGTTTGTGTGTTTCTCTGAATTTAGGAAGATTTTAGTTAAAGAGAAATTAAAGAGACCTTACCCGTTCATGTTAATGAATACTATTTAGAGTGATTCTTTCCTGGAAAAGAGGTATATTTTGAGTGCAGAATTCCATGTAAGAGCAAACACATACTTGGATGCTGTTCAATTGTTCAATCATGTCAGACTCTCTTTGATTCCATTTGGGGTTTTCTTTTCAGAGATGCTGAATTGGTTTGTCATCTCCTCCTCCTGTTCATTTTACAGACGAGGAAACTGAAAGAAAGAGGGTTAAGTGACTTGCCATGGTCATAGTTAATAAGTGTCTGTGGTCAGATTTGAACTCAGAAGGATGAGTCTTCATGACTCCAGGCCCAGTGCTCTATCTGCTAGACCACTTAGCTGCCCTTGTTTGGATGTTTAGCTCAGTAATGTAGAATTTATTAGTCACTAAAGAGGAATATTCACAGGATAAATAAGTACATGAGGCAAATAGCTACACAGGGGAAAAAAAATAATATTGCATGGTCACACATTTCCTCCCCAGCCAATAGTCTGGAGACTATTATTCTCTCTACTCCTCAAAAACAAAACAAAACAAAACAATGATCATTCTTCCCTCTACTCCTCAAAAAAAAAAAAAAAAAAAAAAGAATGAAGATGAATAGCCTCATTGCAATACCACTTAAAAAGATTCATCAGCCTGTGTATCTAATTAATAGGGAATTAATTGATATAGCACAACAACTTCACTAAGAATAAAATTATTGATTAGTTGCTGAATTAAATTAGTCATATTACAGTTTCCTCCATTTTTCATTTTCTTAGAAAAATGGGTCTGTTTTAAGGTTGATAGGGAAATGCCTGTTTCCTGTGACTAGATAGCAGAGGAGCATAGATTTTTGCTCTAAGAATTAGGCATCCTTCTGATACTTAAATTGATTTAGTAAAGACTATGAAAATGCTGGAGGCAGTATGATATGTAGCGAAGAGCACTGGTTTGGAGACTAAGGACCAGTGTTACTTAATACCTGGAGGATGTCAGACAATTCAGTATATCCTTCAGCTTAAAAGATGAGTTTCCTCAACTGCTAAAATGCGAGGATGGAATGAGATAGTCTCTAAGATCCCTTTTACTTCAAAATTCTATGAAATGTATTCATTGATTATTCAGAATCATTCATCAATTAAAGCAGCTAGATATTGCTTTACTATCTACCTATATATTTGGATTTCCACTCTTCACTAACCATTTTTGTTCTGTGTCCCAGTCTGGAGATAATTCTACAGAATAGGATAAATAAATGCAAGTGGGAGTGGAGGTAGTCATAACGGTAGTAATAGCAACAACAGTTGTAGTGGTGATAGTGAGAGGAGGAGGAAGAGGAAAAGGAGGAGAAGGAGGAAGAGCAGTAATAGTAGTAGTTGTAGCAGCAGCAGTACTAGTCAAAGTACCAACAAAGATGGTATTATGGTAGTAGAGGTAATGTGGTTGGAGTGATGGCAGTAATAATAGTAGTAGAAGTAGTAATAGTAGCAGTAGTAGTAGTAGCACTAATACTAGTACTAGTAGTAATTAATATTTACATAGCACTTTAAGGTTCAAAAAATACTTCCCAAATATTACCTAATTTTATTTGCCCAGCAATCCTGGGAGATAGGTACTATATTATACTATATTATCCTCATTTTACAGATGAGGAAACTGAGTCTGGGACAAAGAGTGATTTTCCCTGAGTCCCTCAACTAAGGATCTGAGGCAGAATCCAAACCAGCCTATAATCCAAAACAGCCTATGATCTACAGAGCTGTCTGGTTGCCTATAAAAAAAATCTGGAGAATAAATAGGCATCATCTATGCCATAAAATGCCTTTTCTCCTGTTTCATTATCCAAAAAAGACTCCCAGTTTAGAGGGATTTACTCTTAAACAGAGTAGAAGCCATATGCTTGCTCCTCAAACTCATAAGCCAATATCCAGTCAAAGGAGATAATGAAGTTTTCCTTTTCCTTTACATAGAGTCCTTACAAATTCCCATATCCCAGACAATAAATATCTATTAAGTGTTTACTATGCATTGTAAAGTGTACTAAGTGCTAGTGTTAACAAAGAAAGACAAAAACATAGTCCCTACTCTTTGAGACCTTACCTTCTAATGAGGAAATGTATAAGATAGACAAAGAGATAGATAGACAGACAGATAGACAGATATTTAAAATGGAGAGTAACATTTTTCACCTTTTGATCTGATTTTTCTTGTGCAGCATGATAGATGTGGAAATATCTATTTAGAAGAAATTTACTTGCTTAACTTATATTGGATTACTTGCTGTCTAGGGGAAAGAGAAGGGGGGATGGAAGGAGGAAAAATTTGGAACGCAAGGTTTTTCAAGAATGAATGCTGAAAATTATCTTTGCATATATTTTGGAAAAGAAAAAGCTATTATTATTTTTAACAGGAGGGTAATCTCAAGAAGGAAGAGTGGAGTAGAGATAAGTGAAGACTGCAGAAGGTGAGATTTGACCTAAATCAATGAAGAAGCCAGGAGTCAGGGGTGACAATGAAGATCATTCCAAACATAAGAATAGTCATTCAAAAGACATGGAATTGAGAGATGGAGTTTCATGTGTGAGAAAGAGCTACATAATAGAATATATATTATAGAATATCTAATATAGATACATATTATAGAATATGTAGAGGAGAGTAAAGTTTACAAAGAATGGAAATGTTGGAAAGAACCAGGTTTTAAACAGTTTTAACTGCCAAAAAATCAGTCACATGAGAAACATTAATTAAGCGCCTGCTATGTTCAGTCACTGTGCTAAGCACTGGGGAATAAAAAGGAAAGCAAAAAATAGTCCTTGCTCTCAAGAAACTCACTGTTCAGGTAGAGTTTATGGAACAGGGAGAAATGGGTTGACAACTCTTAGGAAAATTAATTTGAAAACTTAATGAAGGATGGATTGGAGTGGGGAGAGACTTGAAATAGGGAGCCCATTAGTCAGGCTATTTCAATAATCCAAAACAGAGGTGATGAGGGCTTATACCAAGTTGTCATCAGTGTCAAAGGAAATAAAAGTAGTATTACAAGAGATGTTAAAAAGTAAAATTGACAGGACTTGGAAATAGAGTGGATGTGTGAGTGATAACAGTAAAAAATCAAAGGGGACATCTAGATTTTGAGTATGTATCAGGGAGGACTGTGGGGCAGCTAGGTGGCTAGCTGCACTAGCCCTCAAGTCAGGAGGACCTGAGTTGAAATCTGGTCTCAGACACTTAACACTTCCTAGTTGTGTGACTCTAGGCAAGTCACTTAACCCCAACTGCCTAAAAAGAAAAAAAATGAAGTTTACTTTTTTTTCCCCAAAGGACTAGGGCAATTTTAAAGATAAATGAATACAGTTCTAGACTTGTTGAGTATGAAATTCCTTTGAGACATTCAGTCCTAGATATCCCAAAGACATTTGGTGATAAGAGATTATAGCTTTGGAAACAATTCAAATACCGAGGTTCAATAATTAGAATCACACAGGATCTGTCAGCCTCCACACTGAAGGATCGAAGGGCCTGGAACCAGATATTCCGAAGGGCAAAGGAACTTGGATTACAACCAAGAATAACCTATCCAGCTAGAATGAGCATTATCCTTCAGGGAAGAAGATGGTCATTCAATGAGATAGGTGAATTTCACCTATTTCTAATGAAAAGACCGGATCTGAACAAAAAAATTTGACACCCAAACACAGAACTCAAGAGATGCATAAAAAGGTAAAAAGGAAAGGACTCTTGAGAACTTTATTTTTACTAGGGGGATACTTAAAGTTTGGGGGTATAATTAAGTAGATATTACTTTGATAATATGAAAAAGAGAACTAGAGGGGAAAAGGTTGTCATACTGGGGAAAAGAGGGAAAAAGTGGTAAAATAAGATCTAAAAAAAGGAGGTAAAAACAAGGTAAAATCACTTGAAGAGGCAAAGAAAACCTAATATAATTGAGAGAAAGAGGGGAGGGAGATGAGCATTGTGTAAATCCTACTCTCATCAGGTTGGGCTCTAAAAGTGTATATCAGACATTTGATTTCACATAGAAACTTGTCTGTTGCTAGAGGGAAGTGGGAGGGAAAGGAGGAAAAGTAAGGGACAAACTAATAGAAGGGAAAATAGAAGAATCAGGGGAAAGGAGTAAAAACAGGGGGAGGGGATCTAAAGGGTAAAGTATTGTTTGGGGGAGGGGGTCATCAAAAGCAAAGTACTGAGGAGGGGGGAAGGGAGAAAGGGGAAAGGAAAGGGGAAAACATAACTTGGGTAAATAAGATGGCAGGAAATAAAGAATTAGTTACTCTAGCTGTGAATGTGAATGGGATGAACTCTCCCATAAAGCGGAAGCAGATAGCAGACTGGATTAAAAACCAGAATCCCACAATATGTTGTCTACAAGAAACACATCTAAAACATAGTGACACATATAGGATGAAGGTAAACGGCTGGAGCAGAAAATATTATGCTTCAGGTGAACAAAAAAAAAAAAGCAGGGGTAGCAATCCTTATCTCAGATCAAGTAAAAGCCAAGATAGATCTAATCAAAAGAGATAAGGAAGGAAACTATATTTTATTAAAGGGTACCATAGATAATGTAGCAATATCTATACTAAATATATATGCACCAAGTGCAATAGCACACAAATTCCTAGGGGAGAAATTAAGAGAGATGCAAGAAGAAATAGACAGCCAAACGATACTAGTGGGGGATCTCAACCTTGCTCTCTCAGAATTAGATAAATCAAACCACAAAATAAACAAGAAAGAAACTAGGGAGATAAACCAATTGTTAGAAAAGTTAGGTATGATAGATCTATGGAGAAAGTTGAATGGAGACAGTAGGGAGTTTACTTTTTCTCAGCAGTCCATGGAACCTATACAAAAATTGACCATGTGTTAAGGCATAAAAACCTCAAAATCAAATGCAGAAAGGCAGAAATAGTAAATGCATCCTTTTCAGATCATGATGCAATAAAAATCACATGCAATATAAGGCCAGGAGAAAATAAACCAAAAGGTAATTGGAAATTAAATAATCTAATCCTGAAGAATGAATGGGTGAAAGAGCAAATCATAGACACAATCAATAATTTCATCCAGGAGAATGACAATAAGGAGACAACATACCAAAATTTGTGGGATATGGCTAAAGCGGTTATAAGGGGCAATTTTATATCTCTAGATGCTTACTTGCATAAAATAGAGAAAGAAAAGATCAATGAATTGGGCTTATTATTAAAAAAACTTGAAAAAGAACAAATTAAAAACCCTCAATTAAATACCAAATTGGAAATTCTAAAAATAAAAGGGGAAATTAATAAAATTGAAAATAAGAAAACTATTGAATTAATAAATAAAACTAAGAACTGGTTTTATGAAAAAACCAACAAAATAGATAAGCCTTTAGTTAATTTGATAAGAAAAAGGAAAGAGAAAAATCAAATTGTTAGTCTCAAGAATGATAAGGGAGAACTTTCCTCCAATGAAAAGGAAATTAGAGCAATAATTAAGAGTTACTTTGCCCAACTTTATGCCAGTAAGTTTGATAATCTAAGTGAAATGGAAGAATATCTACAAAAATATAGATTGCCCAGGTTAACAGAAGAGGATATAAATTATTTAAATAGCCCCATATTAGAAAAAGAAATAGAACAAGCTATTAACCAACTCCCTAAGAAAAAATCTCCAGGGCCAGATGGATTTACATGTGAATTCTACCAAACATTCAAAGAACAATTAATTCCAATACTATACAAACTATTTGACAAAATAGGGACCGAAGGTATACTGCCAAATTCCTTCTGTGAGACCAATATGGTGCTGATAGCTAAACCAGGTAGGGTGAAAACAGAGAAAGAAAACTATAGACCAATTTCCCTAATGAATATTGATGCAAAAATTTTATATAAGATATTAGCAATGAGATTACAGAAAGTCATCCCCAGGATAGTACACTATGACCAAGTAGGATTTATACCAGGAATGCAGGGTAGGTTCAATATTAAAAAAACTATCAGCATAATTAATTATATTAATAACCAAACTAACAAAAACCATATGATTATCTCAATAGATGCAGAAAAAGCATTTGATAAAATCCAACACCCTTTCCTATTAAAAACACTAGAGAGTATAGGAATAAATGGGCTTTTCCTTAAAATGATTAGTAGCATCCACTTAAAACCATCAGCAAGCATCATATGTAATGGAGACAAACTAAAACCATTTCCAATAAGACCAGGAGTGAAACAAGGCTGCCCACTGTCACCATTACTATTTAATATTGTATTAGAAATGTTAGCTTTGGCAATAAGAGAAGAAAAAGAGATAAAAGGAATTAGAGTAGGTAATGAAGAAACCAAATTATCACTTTTTGCAGATGACATGATGGTATACTTAGAGAACCCTAGAGACTCAACTAAAAAACTACTAGAAACAATTCACAACTTTAGTAAAGTTGCAGGATTCAAAATTAATCCACATAAATCATCAACATTTTTATATATTACCAACAAAGTTCAGCAGCAAGAGATACAAAAAGAAATTCCATTCCAAATAACGGATGATAGTATAAAGTATTTGGAAATCTATCTGTCAAGGAAAAGTCAGAAACTATACGAACTAAACTACAAAACACTTTCCACACAAATAAGATCAAACCTAATCAATTAGAAAAACATTAAGTGCTCATGGGTAGGCCGAGCAAATATAATAAAAATGACAATACTACCCAAACTAATTTACTTATTTAGTGCCATACCAATCAAACTCCCAAGAAATTATTTTACAGATCTAGAAAAAATAATAGCAAAGTTCATTTGGAAGAACAAAAGGTCAAGAATTTCAAGGGAATTAATGAAAAAAAAAGGCAGATGAAGGTGGCCTTGCTGTACCAGATCTAAAACTATATTATAAAGCAGCAGTCATCAAAACCATTTGGTACTGGCTAAGAAATAGAGCAGTCGATCAGTGGCATAGGATAGGATTTCAGGACAATCTAGGCAATAACTTTAACAATTTAGTGTTTGATAAACCCAAAGACCCCAGCTTTTGGGATAAGCACTCACTATTCAGCAAAAACTGCTGGGAAAATTGGAAACTAGTGTGGAAGAAATTAGGGCTTGACCCACACCTAACAACACATACCAAGATAAGATCTAAATGGGTTCATGATCTAGATATAAAGAGTGATTTTGTAAGCAAGTTAGAGGAACTTAATATAGTTTACCTCTCAGACCTATGGAGATGGAATAAATTTATGTCCAAAGAAGATCTGGAATTCCTAACTGAACACCAGATAGATAATTTTGATTATATTAAGTTAAAAAGTTTCTGTACAAATAAAACTAATGCAGACAAGATTAGGAGGGAAGCATCAAATTGGGAAATCATCTTTACATTTAAGGGTTCAGATAAAGGCCTCATTTCTAAAATATATAGAGAATTGTCTCACATATATATGACTTCAAGCCACTCTTCAATAGATAAGTGGTTAAGGGATATGAACAGACAATTTTCAGATGTTGAAATTAAAACCATCTCTAGTCATATGAAAAGTTGCTCCAAATCACTATTGATCAGAGAAATGCAAATTAAGACAACTCTGAGGTACCACTACACACCTGTCAGATTGGCTAAAATGACAGGAAAAGATAACGATGAATGTTGGAGGGGATGTGGGAAAACTGGGACACTAATACATTGTTGGTGGAACTGTGAACGGATCCAACCATTCTGGAGAGCAATTTGGAGCTATGCTCAAAAAGTTATCAAACTGTGCAAACCCTTTGACCCAGCAGTGTTTCTATTGGGCCTATATCCCAAAGAGATCTTAGAGGAGGGAAAGGGACCCACATGTGCAAGAATGTTTGTGGCAGCCCTTTTTGTAGTGGCTAGAAACTGGAAACTGACTGGATGCCCATCAATTGGAGAGTGGCTGAATAAATTATGGTATATGAATGTTATGGAAAATTATTGCTCTGTAAGAAATAACCAGCAGGACGATTTCAGAGAGGCCTGGAGAGACTTGCATGAACTGATGCTGAGTGAAACGAGCAGAACCAGGAGATCATTATACACAGCAACAACAATACTATATGATGATCAATTCTGATGGACATGGCTCTCTGCAACAAAGAATTGTCTCAAACCAGTTCCAATTGTTCAGTGAAGAAAACCATATACACCCATAGAGAGGGATATGAAATATGTACCACAACATAACATTTTCATGCTCTCTATTGATGTTTGCTTGCATTGTGTTGCCTTTCTCTGATTTTCTTTTTTTTTTCTTGTAGATAGGATTTTTCTTGCACAACTTGTCAAGTATTTCAACATTATTAACATGTAGTGGACTTCCTGCCATCTAGGGGAAGGGAGGGGACTGGGGTAAAATTTGTAATGGAAAGCTTTGTAAAGATCAGTGCTGAGGAACTACCCATACATATGTTATACAAATAAAAAACTTTAATTTAAAAAAAAAATTAAACAAGGAAAACAACTGGCCTAAAAACAGATCCAGGAAAGATAATTTAAGAATAATTTAGCTACCTAAAAGTCATAATTAAACAAAAATCTTGTATATTATCTTTCAAGATCAAGGAAAACTGCCCTGATATTTTAGAACCAGAGGAAAGTAGAAATTGAAATAATTCATTGATCATTTACTGAAAGAAATTCCAAACTGAACACTCCCTTTTATTCATCCAGCATAATTTTATTATTTTAGCTCTATAAAACAATTCTTTGATAATTCGGTATGACAATAAAAAATAAACTTTTGTAAACAAAAGAGAATAATACCTTCATTCTTTAAAATAATATTTCTTTCTTCTACGTAAACTGGAGAATTAAGAGGCATTTCTCTGCCTTTTTTCTCTTCAGTTTAGTAAGGAACAGAAACGTGTAATTGTTTGGCTCTGGCAGAAATACAAAGTTGGCATACTTTCCAGGTCATTGGAACATTCTTCTCAACTTCTCTACTTGCTGAAACTAAAATATTTAATTCTTTTGGCTATTGTTTGATAAATTGTCTGTTTGCTTTAAGGGAAGGGTAGAGATTACATCTGACACTCCTTGCAACCAACAAATAGTAGATTCCTGGTTTAGCCTTAATGCCTATAGGAACTGTCCTCTATTTTTTTTTTCTGTGAAAAGATCCCAAATCCAACTTCCTTTTACTTTTCTTCCCTTTTTTTGGTGGGGGATGGGGTGGGAGGTAGGAGGAACACAAAGTAATTGGGGTTAAGTGACTTGCCCAGGATCACACAATTAGTAAGTGTAAAGTATCTGAGGTCAAATTTGAACTCAGGTCCTCCTGACTTCAGGGCTGGTGCTTTATTTAGCTGCATCACTTAGCTGATCCCTTCTTTTTTCTTGATGCTAATCAGATGTCAGATACTATCTACTTGCTTCTTGCTTCACTGCTGTTTCAGCATCTTCTGTCTCAAAGTCATCCTCAATGAGCTCACTTCCTTATCTGTAAAGTGGAGAAAATAATATCTATACTACCTATCACATATGGTTATTGTGATCAAAGTACTTTATAACCTTAAAAGAGGCATAGGAATGTGAGTTTTCAGCTTTATTTTTAGCTCTATGAGACATGATCATAGGCTTTCAAGCAATCAAGAAATCTTATATGACAATTTCAGATTTTTCAAATATAAGAACAGTATTCCAGTAATTCAGCACAGAAAAATTTCCATGTCTGAGGCTCCAAAGGAATTATAATAATGAAGCCCTGGCACTCTCTACTCAGATACTGGCAAGGAATTTAGGGAGGGATTTCAGCTAAACCAGGCTCAAACTATGAAGGAAGTGGCCTTTGCTCAGACCTGCCTAGAATAAAAGTATCTGGTGATTCACTGTTGATATGCTGGATTTATTACACACTACTATTCTTTTACATGTATTCCAGTCAGTCTCACACCTATTAGATTGGCTAATACAACAAAAAAAGAAAACAGTGAATGTTTAAGGGAATGGGGGGAAACTAGGACCTTAACACACTGTTGGTGGAGTTAATGAACTAAATTCAACCATTGTGGAAAGCAATTTGGAACTATGTTCAAAAGGCCACAAAATTCTGCATACCCTTTGATCTAACAATGCCACAGCTAGATCTGAATCCCAAAAACACACACAAAAAAGGAAATGAAAAAAAACAAAAAGGACCAATTTATTTATTTATATTTATAGCAGCTCTTTTTCTGGTGGAATTGGAATCAAGAGGATACCCATCAATTGGGGAATGGTTAAACAAGCTGCAGTCTATTGTTGTGATGTAATATAACTGTGCTATAAGAAATGATAAGCAGAAAAGTTTCAAAAAAGACTTACATGAACTTATGCAAAGTGAAGAAAGCAAAACCAAGAGAATATTATATATGGTAACAGCAATATTGTTTGATGAAAAACTATGAATAACTTAGTTATTCTCAGCAATACAATGATCCAAAATAATCCCAAAGGACTCATGACGAAGCATGCTATCTACCTCCAGAGAAAGAATACTGAATACTGACTAAAGCATGCTACTTCCTTCCTTCCTTCTTTCCTTCTTTCTTTTCTTCCTTCCTTTCTCCCTCCCTCCCTTCCTCCTTTTCTTCCTTCCTCCCTTTATTTTTTCTCTTTTTCTTTATTTCTTTCTTTTTTCTTTCCTCCTTCCTTTCTTTCTTTTCAAGTTTCCTTATGTAAAATGACTAATATGGAAATATTTTACATAGTTGCTTATCTCAGGGAGGGGGTGGACGGAGGGAGCGACAGAATTTGGAACTCAAAACTTTCTTTTAAAAAAGTTTTTAACAGTTAATTAGGAGGAAAGAAAACATTATTTGAAAAAATAAGCAAATAAATATGTTCCAGACAAATTGGAACATAGTTATCCCCCCAAATTCAACAGTCTAAATCCTGCCTTTGTACATTCATGTGGAGTCAAACTTCCAGTGCCTCAACTGTATACAGTAAGTTCTCACATTCCCATGTTCAACTTCCATGACTTCAAGCATTTGCATGATTTTATTTGTAAGCTAATTGTGTGAAGGTTGAATATACTCCCCACCAACACTCCAAGTAGAATGTAAGCCCCCAGAGGACAGGGATTGCTTTCTCTTTGTCTTTGGATCCCTAACTGTAATACACTTACCAAGTGCTATATGCTAATTGGATTGGATTGAATCAAAAGTTTCAGTGATTAATAAGTAAAGAAAAAGTCCTGGGAAATGCTCATGAAACAGACACAATGAAAATTCCCAAGATGATTTTTTTTTTGGTTTTTAAAAATATATTAACTGGGAGAAGCAAAATGTCACAGTGGATAGAGCACAGAACTTGAGTTCAAATCCAGCCTCAGACACTAAAAACTTAACAGTTATGTGATACTGGGCAAATCACTTAATCCTAATTTTCTCACACACACACACACACAAAATATTAAATGCTTACTTGTTCCAGATATCTTCAAGGAGTTTATACTCTAATAAGAACCCAGAGTTGGAGAGTGGGATGGGGTTGGTGGAGATTACCTGAAAACTCACCTAAGAGAACCCTGAATCAAGTTTAACTGGAAGAGGAAAGCCAAAATGTAGGAATGATTTTGACCAAAGGTAACAGTTAACTCCTTGACCAAATTCTGCCAACAACATTCCCTAGTAGGTTCTGAACCAGATTAAAATATAATTTGAAATTGCTTAACAAAGTAAATAAAATATAAGGTGAACATGTGCTTTTCTAAGTCGATATGCACCCACAGGAGATCTACCACATCACCCCCACCTCCTCCCATTCCTTCCCCTTTCTATTTGAGTTTGACACCACTGATTTAGACAATTGATATTTAGGGAATTTTTATCCATAAATGGTATGAACAAACATTCTAAAAAGGAAGGATGAAATTCTCAAAAGTGAAAATCAGTTCACAATACTCAACTTATAACCAGATTAATATGATACTGGATTTAATACTTGGTTTGCCCCTTCCAGGAAACATTCTATAACCTAGGGAGAATGTTACAAGAACTTTTATAATAATTTTTTAATGACAATAAGTAAATGTAAAGCATGTAAATATCATATTTTATATAGAAGTATGTGAATATTATCTATGGAAAATGATTTAATCTATAGTATTTCCAATTTTTAATACTTAAAAAATAGTCCCTTCTTGTCCTTACCCTCTCAGATGATTTAGGAGGATGGCAGTATTCTAAGTCTATCCATGTTTTAGGAACTGCTAAAGACAATCTCAATCCTCAGTAGAACTGATGATTAATACAAGATAGAACTCAGCTAATTCAAACAATCCTAATCAACTACTTACTAAAGAGTAAAATCAGGGACAAGCAGGAAATTTTGTTAATGTGATGACATGTAGAGAGCATTTCATAGAGCAAGAGACCCTCATTTCTAATATCAAAACCCAAAGATTTGGGAAAGGGAATGGATTGATCACTGTATCTGAATCCGGAGTCTATTCCAAAGACATGTAGATGAGACAGATGGAGAAAAAAAAGGAGAGGAAGAAGGAAGAGGAGGAAAAAGAAGAAAATGAGGAGGGGGAAGAGAAGGGGAAGAAGAAGAAGAGAAAGTGGAAGATGTGTTTCCTTAAAATTCTAATTTTACTCTAAGAATATAGGACTAGTCAATTGAATCCTGTCATCAGGAGCATTTGCAGAGTGTTCAAATGATGTTATTCCCATAGATTTTGGAGCATGAACAGACTTTCTGTAACTAGTCCACTAACTACATGGTAAAGAGATATCTTTTTGATTGGCTATGGAAGCAGAACTGGGCTACTTTTAAAGGGCAGTACTCAGCAAGAATGTGTCCCTCATTCTGATTTTTCTTGCCTGATATGTTCAAGTAAGGAGGAAAATACTAAGTCATCAGTAGAGAGAAAAGATTCGAGTCTAAATCTCTCCTAAAGGACCCCCCCCCACAATATAACCTATGAATTCATGACCTACAGTCACTTTTTTCTTGTGTCCATCCTGCTTTTCCATGATTGGATATGACTTTTGAACTCTGAAAGGTTAGGAAATTGATTTGCCAGGATATCTAAAAGGACAGATCATGCTGAATTTTGTAGCCATCCAATCCAGCATTAAGCCTCTGAGAAATTACATTCTGTATTCAGCTCAGCGGGAGTTGAGATCCTAGATTCATCTAGAAGTTTAGGCCACATTTGTTGTACAAACTGTTCCAAATCCATTTTTTTCCTGTGCCTGAAGCAGTATAGGGGAGCATATGCCCCCACTTGTTGGGAAGAAAATGTTTGCTGTTCTTTTTTTGTTTTATAAAAGTAAATATTCCTTATCTCTCTCTCTTTTTAAAGGGGGATAAGATAAAAGTGACATTTTGGTTGAATCAAAGTATGGAAATGGTATTCAATCTGTCACCCATTGCTAGAGCCACAAGGGTTTGGTAGAAAACTGTCATCCTAGCTACGGGGGAAAAGGAATGCCCTATATAGCACAAGGAAACCCAAGAGAAAATGGGTTACTTTGTGTTGAAGTAAAGATACTATGAGTAAACATCTTAACTTGGAACAAGGGATAACCACAGGCAAGGTCACAGTGAGAGTGAGAGCAGCAGTCTGCATTTAAAACACCCCAGTATCAGAATTTGACAGTGGAGAATATGAATTGTGGAAAATGCAGATAATGAAATTCACTTGGAAGTAGCAGCATATTATTAGATTCTTCCTTATCATCCATATAAATTCCTTTGATATTTTATGGCCATTGTGAGTACAAAATGTGTAATCCCTGTTCCAAACCCATTAGTATGAGACTATCTTTTTTTTTGGAAAAGAATGCCCAGTCCTGCATGCAGGAGGGATGAAGTTAGTAAGAAGCAAAAAAACTCCAGTCCCACTTCGGGACTCTTCAAGGACTTATCAAGCTTCAAGTCTTCAAGTGGCAAGTTGCTTCCAGGCTTCTGGCTTCCAGCTTTGAAGGAGAAAGTAGAAGAGGCCAACTTCACTTTAAGTATCTGAAGGAAAAGACTGACAAACATGAAAGGAATTGGCAATTTCCATCATCTACCCATTTCCATTTGCTTCTCTGAGGTTAGTAGGAAGTTCCCCTTTTGGTGAAATTCAGGATTCTCTCTTGGTTGAGCTAAGTTAACTCTCTCTCCCAATGGGAAAATTTTCCACATAGAGGCAGAGTAGACATTTCTACTCTCTTTCTTTTCCCCCTGCTCTCCACTTTTCTCCAAGGGAGATTTTCATTTTTGCCAGGAGGAGAAGGAGGAAGTTGGGGCCAGAGGCCACTCTGCCCTCTTCAGAGAGAGAGAGGTAACAGGTTAAAAGTATTTCTATGTGCTATCTTTAAATATTATAGGTCTACAAGATATGATAGTGGTCAAGTTAACTTTTGATCTCTATTATTTCTGGGGGGGGAATAGGGACCCCATGCTCTATTTTCAAGGTTTGACCTTTTTCCCCATCAGATACCAGTTCCACAATTTAATACACATAGCAAATAGCAAAACCCTTTTATTCAAATCATAGCAAAGCAAACCAGAGAAGGTATACATAGAAGAATACTATACCAAACTATACATAGTGAAGCTATTCTTCTATTGGAGTAAAGTCATTCAGGTCTAAAAGGGGAAGGGGAGAGACAGAAAGAGAAAAAGTCAAAGACAAACACAAGAGACAAAGAGAGAGAAACAGAGAGAGACAAAGACAGAGAGATGTAGAGAAAGAAAGTCAGAGACAGACACAGAGTCAGAAACAGAGACAGAGACAGAGAAAAAAAACAGACATGAGACAGAGAGAAACAGAGAGAGACAAAGACAGTTGCAGAGAAAGAAAGTCAGAGACAGACACAGAGTCAGAAACAGAGACAGAGACAGAAAAAAAACAGATATGAGACAAAAAGAAAGAAACAGAGAGAGGCAAAGACAGAGTTGCAGAGAAAGAAAGTCAGAGACAGACACAGTCAGAAACGGAGACAGAGACAGAGAAAAAAACAGACATGAGACAGAGAGAAAGAAACAGAGAGAGGCAAAGACAGAGTTGCAGAGAAAGAAAGTCAGAGACAAACACAGAGTCAGAAACAGAGACAGAGAAAAAAAACAGACATGAGACAGGGAGAAACAGAGAGAAGCAAAGACAGAGTTGCAGAGAAAGAAAGTCAGAGACAGAGAGAGACAGAAACAGAAACAGAGAGAGACAGAGACAGAAACAAAGAGTCTGGGGTCTTACCCAAGAGGAAACTGCCCATAGTCTGTATAATGACAAACTGAAAAGAGGGACATGATGGAGATCACCCATTTCTCTCATGACTTCCCAGAGTCTTTTCCTTCAACAATCTGAATCAGAGTCAGTTTCTTCCAGCTTCTCTCTCAAAGCTGAAAGCTAGAACCTGGGAGCAATTTGACAGTTGAAGAAGACTTGAAGTTTGAAGGGCACTGGCGCAGAAAAGTCCAAAAGTGGGGTTGGTCCTAGAGAGACCTAAAGGACTGACCCTCAAGAGGCCTGAAAAGGGACTAATCCTAAAGATTCTCCAAGTGAGACCTTCAAAGGTTGGAGCTTTCTTGCCTCTCACCAACTCTGCCCATCCCTTTCAAAGGGCAGGATATATGTCTAAACGGATAAGGAGAGTCCTATCCCAATGGACTTTGGGAGAAGGGTTACACGTGGAATTAGCCAGTACCTAGGCAATCAGCAAATGGTCATAGGATCATATATCTAGACCTGGAAGGGATATCAACAGCTGTCTAGTCCAGCCTCTTTATTTTATGTGTAACAAAGCTCTGGGCTGATTAGTAATCCCCAACTCTAGAGTGCAGCTAGTTACACCCACTTCTCAGGGTTCTAAGAGTTATCCTGAGGGGCAGTTAGTTTTTTCTAGTGCTATTGGCTTTAACTCCTATTCTGGTATGTTCTTCCAATATCATTGCCAACAATTAGTGCCCCAGTATTATTTAGCCCATTGATATCATCAATAAATAATTAATATCAGCTAGTTTTAACAAAGGGGCATTTACTGAAAAGTATTCTTCCTACTATCATCTTGGTCTACGGGTATAAGGCACTCAGACTTAAAACAGTTACTTACAAACATGTTTACTACCAAGTTCACTTGCATGTGGGATATAGTTGATGGGTAAGTGACTTGCTTGCAGTATCAAGCTCAGGTAAACTCTACTACTGGACTGAGTCAAGAAAATCACTCTTCAGAGTGGGTTCCTTCCCTGGTTTGGCCACTGGACTTAATGGCTCTTCTGACCTTCTGATATCTCACAAGGTATCTCCTATACCAAAATAAAGGAGACAGACAGAAGGCTACATCATCTCAGATACAAGCTTGCTTATGAGGCTATATGTTCATAGGTTCACCTAGCAAGGGATAGGATATTTCCTTACACTGGCTCTCCAGAGCTCAGTCATTACTATATACATGGCCAGCAAGAGATGGTGGGAAAGGTTAACTTCTTCTGTTGGAGCCTTTTGTATACACACTTGCTTCTGGCTAAGCAATAAATTAACTGGCTTTTTTTTTTTAATCACAAAGTAAGTGGACAGAAAATAGCCACGGTATATTTATGCATGCACTGAATGAAGCAAGATTCCTCCATTTCATTTTGTCAAGCACTCCCACAAGCAGGACAGGGTGCCTAATTCCTGCTCCTAAGACAGAGCCCTTATTGGTCTCTTTCTTCCCTTCTTCCTCCCTCCCCCACTTTACATATAAATTAGAAACCTAATGAGGAGAAGTTAGATGAGTTGCCTATACTTACACAACTAGGAAGTATCAGAATTAGAATTGAAACCCAAGTCATCCTAACTCCTTATAGAAAATTGTAATGTGCATAAACTACCTCTAACAATGCAGGTCTGTATCTTCTCTGAAATTTAATGATTTTAAAGATTTACTTACAGTACTGAATGGTCAAGTAATTTGCCCAAGATCATGAAGTCTATACATGTTGAGTAACAGGGTTTGAATCCAAGTTGTTTTGGTTTCAAGGCCAACTTTTTAGGTTTATACCCCATCTTTCTCTTTGATTTTAAAGGAGAAAAATTTGGGATAGTTGTGTTAGTGTTGCATCAATCATTTGAGTTTGCTTTTCTTATCATTTTTCTTATGCACATCCTTCCCTTTTCCCCCAATTTACCTATCTGGGTTTCAGTTTCCTCAACTGTGAAATAAATTGTAAAATAAATAAGATGACTAAGGTCCAAGGAGTAAGGCGGTAAATACTTGACACAAAGAATGCTTTCTTTAAAAATAACATAATTTTTTACATAAATGACTTTATGTGTTCAAAGCATTGGAGAAGCAAGAATCAGAGAAAAGTCACTTGGCAAATTAGTTCTCATGAGTCTGGGTTTCTAAAGGAGTAAAGTTCAAAAACAATTGGTGACTATAAAAAGAAAAGTAACCAAAGTCAGAAAACAATCTTAAACTGTTAAAAGGATAAACTAGTATCTGTAATGTTTATCATGCATAGACTTTTTTACTGTTAAATTTTTATTTTCAGTTCTGAATTTTCGCCCTCCTTACAGCTGCTCTACAAGCTATTGAGAAAGCAAGAAATATGATAGTCATTATATATATGAAGTCATGCAAAACATATCCATGTTAACAACATTGGAGTGAGGGAGCAAGGAAAATGAAGAAAATTACAGAAAATGTGCTTTAATCTGCACTCAGAGTTCAACAGTCCTCTCTCTGGAGATGGATAATATTTTTTTCACCATGAATTCTTTGTAACTGTCATGGATCATTGTATTGCTAAGAATAGCTAAATCTTTCACAGTTGATTGCCACTGCAATATTGCTGTTACTCCATATAATGCTTTCCTAATTCTACTTACCCCATTTCCATCAGTTCATATAAATCCTCCCAGTTTTCTGAAATCATTCCCTTCACTATTTCTTATAACACAATAGTATTCCATCACCATCAAATACTATTACTTATTCCACTATTCCACAATTAGGGGAGCTCCCTTCAGTTTCCAATTCTTTGTCACCATAAAAAAACTGCTATGCATAGTTTTATATATATGGAATCATTTTTTTTCTCTTTAGTCTCTTTCTAGCATGGACCTAATACTGATATTGTTGGATCAAAAATTATGCAAGTTTTATAGCCCTTTCAGTGCTATAGTTCCAAACTGTTCTCCAGAATGGCTGGATTAGTCCACAACTCCAAAAAGTGTGTAGTTGTACCTATTTTCCCACATCTCCAACATTTCTCATTTTTCTTTTTTGTCACTGTAGTTAATCTGATGAATGCAAACTGGTCTTTCTGAGTTCTTTTACCTTGAATTTCTCTAATTAGAGATATGGAATATTTTTTCATATGAATATTGATGGCTTTTATTTCTTCTGAAAATTGCTTATTTATATCATGTGACAACTAATAGTTGAGAAATGGATCTTAGTTTTATAAATGTTACTCAGTTCCCTATATGTTTGAGAAATGAGACCTTCAGAGACACATTGTAATTTTTATTTTCTTCCTTTTTATTTTAACTTTATTGATTTTATTTGTGCAAAAGATATTTAATTTCATATAATTAACATTATTTTATCTCCCCAAATTCTCTCTGTCTCTTGTTTGGTCATGAACTCTTTCCTCATCCACAAATCTGGCATGTAAATTTTTCAATGTCCCCCCTAATTTGCTTATATTACCCTTTGTTGTTGTCCTTCATTCTTGAAGAGGACCAAAATGACATCACTGTTTTTATCCAAGTTACAGTGTATATGACTGTGACTTATCAGACCAATATGAGCTTTGCCACAAGCTGGACACAAATAGTCCATATGAACTTTTGGGGTAGCTTCTCTAATTTTGCACATCTCATGTTTCTTTTGGGCTAATTCAATTTTTTTTTTTTTTTTTGCTTTTTTGCTGAGGCAATTGGGTTAAGTGACTTGCCCCAGGTCACACAGCTAGGGAATGTTAAGTGTCTGAGACCAGATTTGAACCCAGGTCCTCCTGACTTCAGGGCTGGTGCTCTATCCACTGCGCCACCTAGCTGCCCCGGCTAATTCAATTCTGCTTTACTTATAAAGAACAGAACTTTCTCTGATGAGGGAATCCATGGTGGGCAGTCCTGTGCCAGTTCTCCTGTCATATAATCAGTTCTGAAGTTCTTGAGAGATACATTGAGAATGTTCTTGTATGGCTTTTTCTGACTACAATGTGAGTTCTCACTAAAATAATTTTTTGACAAGCATATATTTGGCATTCAATCAATGTGTCCAACCCAGTGGAGTTGTTCTCTGCAGTAGAGTTGGAGTGCTTGGCAGTTTAGTTTGAGAAAGAACTTATCTTGCCAGGTATCTTATCACCATAATATTCTATTTCTTCTTCTGTTAACCTGAGCAATTTATATTTTGTAAAATCCATTTCATCTAGATTGTCAGTTTTACTGGCATTTAGTTGGGCAAAATAATTTCTAGTAATAGCTTTAATTTCATCTCCATTGATTATGCATTCAACCTTTTCCTTTTTATAGTGGTAATTTTATTCTCTTCTTTTTTATAAATCAAGTCAGCCAATATTTTATCATTTTTTTGTTTTTCCCCATAAAATCAGCTTCTAGTTTTATTTGATAGTTCTTTTTTTATCATTCAATTTTATTAATCTTTCATTTGATTTTTAGGATTTCTAATTTGGTATTTAATTTAAGATTTTTAATTTTTGTTTTTCTAATTTTTAATTGCATCCCCAATTTATTGATCTACTGTTTCTCTTTTACTGGCATAAGCATTTGGAGATATAGGTCTTCCCTTAAATATTGTTTTGGCTGTATCTCATAAATTTAGTATGTTATTTCATTGTTGTCATCTTTAATGAAATCATTGATAGTTTCAATGATTTTTCCTTTCATCAACTCATTCCTTAGGATTAAATTATTCTGTTGTTTCAGTCATTTCAGTCATGTCTAACTCTTTGTGACCTGATTTAGGGTTTTCTTGGGAAAGAAACTGAAGTAGTTTTCCATTTCCCTTTCTAATTCATTTTATGGAGGAGGAACTGAGGCAAACAGGGTTAAGTAATTTGCCTATAGTCACATAGCTACTAAGTATCTGAGGATTTTAACTCAGGAAGATGAAGCTTCTTGACTTCAGACCCAGAATTCTATCTATTGTGTCAATTATCTATCTATACTTTAAATGTTTTTCATTAAATGTAATTTTATTGCATTGTGAACTGAAAGGAATATATTTAATAATTCTGCTTTTCAGTATTTGTGAAGTTTTAATGCTTTAATATGTGTCAATTTTTGTGAAGGTACCATGAACAGTTAAGAAAAAGGTATATTCTTCCCTATTCCCATTCAATATTCCCCAGAGGTTTATAATATCTAAATTTAATAAAATTCTATTGATCTCTTTATATTCTTTCTTATTTTATGGTTATATTTATTCAGGTCTGAGAAGGGTAAATTGAGGTCCTTCAGTAGTATAGTTTGTTTTCTATTTCTTCCTATAATTCATTTAACTTTTCCTTCACAAATTTGGATGCTATATCATTTGGTACATATATGTATACATACAAGCATACACATATGCATCTATTATATACATACATACATATACATATTAACTATTGACACTTCTTCATTGTCTATGGTACCTATTAACAAAATGTAGTTCCCCTGAATTTCTCTTTTAATTTACTTTTTGCTTTGTCTGAGACCATGATTGCTATTCTTGCCTTTTTTACTTCAGCTGAAACATAATAAATTCTGCTCCAGCCCCTTATTTTGACTTCTATGTGTTTTTCTCTTTTAAATGGGTCTCTTGTAAACAACATATTTTAGTTTCTAATTTATTCTGCTGTACACTTCTGTTTTATGGATGTGTTCACTCTATTTACATTTGCAGTTATGATCGCTAACTATGTAATTACTTCTACCCTATTCTCTTCTATTTATTTTTCCTTTGTTTTTACCCAATCCTCTCCTTTAAAAAAAAATCTGTTTATCTTAAAATCACTGCCTCCCTTAACATACCCTTCCTCTTATCATCTACCCTTTCTACTTCCCTGTTCAGTAAGATGATTTTTTTATATCCTACTATGTGTGTTTGTGCACATTCCCACTTGTTCCCTCTTTGAACCAGTTCAGATGAGAGTTAGTTTCAAGCATTGCTTGCTCTCTACTATTGCCCCTTCATTGTAAAAATTCTTTCTTGTGCACTACTTTTTTTTCTTTTTTTTTGCTGAGGCAAATAAGGTTAAGTGACTTTCCCAGAGTCACACAGCTAGGTAATGTTAAGTGTCTGAGACCAGATTTGAACTCAGGTCCTCCTGAATTCAGGGCTGCTACCCCTTGTGCACTACTTTCAAGTGAGATAATTTTAACCATTTTTCTTCCCCTTCCACCTTCTTTCAGTGCATCTCTCTTTCTCAATCTTTCATTCTTTTTTTGAGATCATCCTAACATAATTGATTCATATCATGTCCTCTGTCTATGTAGAGTCCTTTTAACTAACCTGATAATGATAAAATTCTTAGGAATTATATGGTATCACTTTCCCATGTAAGAATGTAAATATTTTAATCTTATTAAGTCCCTTATGATTTCTCTTTCATGTTTACCTTTTTATGCTTCTCTTGAGTCTTGTGTTTGTCAAATTTTCTGTTCAGCTCTGCTTAAAAATCCTTTATTTCATTAAATATTCACTTTTCTCCCATAGGATTATACTCATGATTATAGTAAAAACTTATATTTCATTAGGTGGGGTATTCTTGGTTCCAATTCTAGCTTCTTTGCCTTCTGGAATATATTCCAAGTACTTTAGGTGTTTATAGTAGTAGATGTCAAATCTTGTGTGATCCTGACTTGAGGCCCCATGGTATTTGCGTTTTTTCTTTGGGGCTATTTTCAGCATTTTCTCCTTGACCTGAGAGCTCCAGAATTTGGCTATAATATTACTGAGAGTCCTCTTTTTCCCAGGTGATTAATGAATTCTTTCAATTTGTACTTCATCCTATGATTCTATAATATCTACACAATTTTCCTTTATAATTGAAATGTGATATCTAGGCTCTTTTTTTAAAATCATAACTTTCAAGTAATATGATCATTCTTAAATTGTTTCCTTGATCTATTTTCCAAGTCATTTTTTTCAAAGAGATATTTCACATTTTCTTCTGATTTTTTTACATTCTTTTAACTTTGTTTTATCATTTTTTGATTTCTCATGGAATTATTAACTTCCACTTACCCAATTTTGGTTTTTAAGAAGTTTTTTTTTTTTTGGTCAGTTTTTTCCCCTTTTACCAATCTTTTCCTAATTTTCTTGCATTGCACCAATTTTTTCTCCCAATTTTTCCTCTCCCATTCAGTTGATATTTTAAAATCTTTCTTATGCTCTTTTTTGTCTCTCTTTTTAGCTCTTTTAGGAATTCTTATTAAACTTCTATCTACCATGCATTTTTCTTTGAGGTTTTCTTGTATATATTTTCAAGTCATTGTCTTCTTATGAATTTGTCTTGATCTTCTGTTTTACTGCAGAAGAATTTTGTGATCAGGTTCTTTTTTGTTGTTTTCTCATTTTTCCAATCTTTTTCTTGACTTTGGGCTTTATGTTAGAGGTGGGTTTTGTTAGCCTCTTGTGGGTAAGGGGAAAGCTAGCCTAAGTTTCTATAGCTTGATCTGGAAGGCTATAGGTTTAGATGATTTAAATGATCTAAGGTGACTTTTGGTTTCCATCCTCCTAGTCTGTGCTCTGGTTCTTTCCATCCTAGAATTGGATAGAGTAGAATTGTACTTGGCAAAGGAGATGTCAAATTATGACTCATTCTATATGCAGTGCTAACTCAAGTGTTCCCTGTCATATCTTTCTGACTGAGTATATTGTTCCCTTACCATCCTTTAAAGTGGAGTGTTTCTGGTGCTGCTATTACTGCTGCCACCATGACTAACTAAAA
This sequence comes from Myrmecobius fasciatus, assembly GCA_023553655.1. Classification (NCBI taxonomy): domain Eukaryota; kingdom Metazoa; phylum Chordata; class Mammalia; order Dasyuromorphia; family Myrmecobiidae; genus Myrmecobius; species Myrmecobius fasciatus. The sequence continues at coordinate 99,821 of JAJPUD010005083.1, read as the reverse complement.
ATCCTATATCATGTTGAACTCCTAAATTGCACCAACTCTAGGGTCCAAAAACCTCTCTTTCCTGTTAAGATGTCCTGTGTTGGAAAAGTTAATGATTACCAACTCCCTAAGAAAAAATCTCTGGGGCCAGATGGATTTACATGTGAATTTTACCAAACATTCAAAGAACAATTAATCCCAATACTATATAAACTATTTGAAAAAATAGGGAAAGAAGGTGTACTACCAAATTCCTTCTATGACACAGATATGGTGCTGATAGCTAAACCAGGTAGGGAGAAAACTGAGAAAGAAAACTATAGACCAATTTCCCTAATGAATATTGATGCAAAAATTTTAAATAAGATTTTAGCAACAAGATTACAGAAAGTCATCCCCAGGATAATACATCATGACCAAGTAGGATTTATACCAGGAATGCAGGGCTGGTTCAATATTAGGAAAACTATTAGCATAATCAATTATATTAATAACCAAATTAATAAAAACCATATGATTATCTCAATAGATGCAGAAAAAGCCTTTGATAAAATCCAACACCCATTCCTATTAAAAACACTGGAGAGTATAGGAATAAATGGGCTTTTCCTTAAAATGATTAGTAGTATCTACTTAAAACCTTCAGCAAGCATCATATGTAATGGAGTCAAACTAGAACCATTCCCAGTAAGATCAGGAGTGAAACAAGGCTGCCCACTGTCACCATTATTATTTAATATTGTCTTAGAAATGTTAGCTTTGGCAGTAAGAGAAGAAAAAGAGATTAAAGGAATTAGAGTAGGTAATGAGGAAACCAAATTATCACTCTTTGCAGATGACATGATGATATACGTAGAGAACCCTAAAGATTCAACTAAAAAACTACTAGAAATAATTCACAACTTTAGCAAAGTTGCAGGATACAAAATAAATCCACATAAATCATCAGCATTTTTATATATTACCAATAAAGTTCAGCAGCAAGAGATACAAAAAGAAATTCCATTCAAAATAACTGTTGATAGTATAAAATATTTGGGAATTTATCTGCCAAGGAATAGTCAGGAACTATATGAACTATACTACAAAACACTTTCCACACAAATAAAATCAGACCTAGTCAATTGGAAAAAACTTAAAATGCTCATGGGTAGGCCAAGCGAATCTAATAAAAATGACAATATTACCCAAACTAATTTACTTATTTAGCGCCATACCAATCAAACTCCCAAGAAATTATCTTACAGATCTAGAAAAAATGGTAGCAAAGTTCATTTGGAAAAACAAAAGGTCAAGAATTTCAAAGGGGATTAATGAAAAAAAAGGCACGATGGTGGACTTGCTGTACCAGATCTAAAACTATATTACAAAGCAGCGGTCATCAAAACCATTTGGTACTGGCTAAGAAATAGAGTAGTCGATCAGTGGAATAGGATAGAATCACAAGACAAACTAGGCAATAACTATAGCAATTTAGTCTTTGATAAACCCAAACACCCCAGCTTTTGGGATAAGTATTCACTATTTGACAAAAACTGCTGGGAAAACTGGAAACTAGTGTGGAAGAAATTAGGGCTTGACCCACATCTAACACCACATACCAAGATAAGATCTAAATGGGTTCATGATCTGGATATAAAGAGTGATACTATAAGTAAATTAGAGGAATCTAATATAGTTTACCTCTCAGACCTATGGAGATGGAATAAATTTATGTCCAAAGAAGAACTGGAACTCTTAATTGAAAACCAGATAGATAACTTTGACTATATTAAGTTAAAAAGTTTTTGTACAAACAAAATCAATGCAGTCAAGATTAGGAGGGAAGCAATAAATTGGGAAATCATCTTTACATCTAAGGGTTCTGATAAAGGTCTCATCTCTAAAATATATAGAGAATTGTCTCATATTTATAAAAATTCAAGCCGTTCTCCAATCAATAAATGGTCAAAGGATATGAACAGACAATTTTCAGAGGATGAAATTAAAACTATTTATAGTCATATGAAAAGGTGCTCCAAATCACTATTGATCAGAGAAATGCAAATCAAGACAACCCTGAGGTACCACTTCACACCTGTCAGATTGGCTAAAATGACAGGAAAAGTTAATGATGAATGTTGGAGGGGATGTGGGAGGGCTGGGACACTGATGCATTGTTGGTGGAGCTGTGAACGGATACAGCCATTCTGGAGAACAATTTGGAGCTATGCTCAAAAAGTTATCAAACTGTGCATACCCTTTGACCCAGCAGCATTTCTATTGGGCTTATATCCCAAAGAAATCATAAAGGAAGGAAAGGGCCCCACATGTGCAAGAATGTTTGTGGCAGCCCTTTTTGTAGTGGCTAGAAACTGGAAATTGAACAGATGCCCTTCAATTGGAGAATGGCTGAATAAATTATGGTATATGAATATTATGGAATATTATTGTTCTGTAAGAAATGACCAGCAAGATGATTTCAGAGAGGCTTGGAGAGACTTACATGAACTGATGCTGAGTGAAATGAGCAGAACCAGGAGATCATCATACATGGCAACAACAATACTATATGACGATCAATTCTGATGGACATGGCTGTCTTCAACAATGAAATGTTTCAAACCACCTCCAATTGTTCACTGAAGAAAGCCATATACACCCAGAGAGAGGGATGTGAAATGTGGACCACAACATAACATTCTCATACTCCTTGATTGATGTTTGCTTACATTGTGTTTCCTTTATCTGATATATTTTTTGTGCAGATAAGATTTTTCTTGCACAACAATGATGAGTTTGGAAATATGTATACATATATTCGATTTGCCAATATATTAACATAATTAACATGTAGTGGATATCCTGCCATCTAGGGGAGGGGTGGGGAGCTGGGGGGAAAAATTTGTAACAGAAATGTATGTAAGGGTTATTGTTGAAGAATTACCCACACATATGTTATGCAAATAAAATAAAAAAATGTTTAAAAAAATTAAAAAAAAAGTTAATGATTACAATTTTCTTCAGTTATCCAACTCAGAATTTGATCTGAGGTGAGTTTTTTTTTTTAATTATTTAGAGGGTTAATTTGAGAGAGCTCAGTAGAAATGTTAACTTCCCTCTACTTCCTGTATTGATTTTCTAAGAAGCTTCTCTCAGCATCTAGCATTAATCTAGGAATAGACTAAAAAAATATTAGAAGTACTAAAGATGTTTATACATGAGAAGGCTGAAGCACAGAAAGAAAAAGTGGCTTCCCTAAGGTCACACAGATAGTTAGGTGGCTAGATGGCACAATGGATAGAGAGCACCAGACCTTGGCTTAGAAAGACCTATATTTGAATTAGACCTCTGATACTAGCTATGTGATTCTGGGTAAGACACTTGAATTGAATCTATAACATCTGTAAAATGGAGATAGTAATTGTACCAGTAGTGTGTTGGAATCAAGAGAATCAGTTTCAAATTTTTACTGTGAGTACTTACACCTCAGAAATTACCCACAAATCAGGATTTAATTTGCTGTTTTGTTATTGTCTAGACTTAAAAAAGAAATGGAAACAATGTAAATGATGCAAATTAAATTTAAAAGTATGGACGTTTTTTCCAGAAGGCCAGTTACCAAACATTATTAGCACACCAATATATTTCCCAGGATTTCTGTGAGGATAAAATAATATTTGTAAATCACTTTGCACACTTTAAAACCTTATATAAAATACTAGATATAATTAGAGGTAGAATTGAGACTAGAACCCTAGAACCCTTTCAATTTTTCAGTCAAGTAAACCAAATTTTGACTTTTTAGTTAATATTTGATTTCACTCTATAGCTGATTGTAACTGTGTTTTATATAACAATCTAAGCCCATTTCTCTATCTCTGAATGAAGAAACTGATGCATTCAGTTGTCTTTCTCTCTCAAGTCAAATGCAAAAATTTAGTTCTCCTATTGATAATTTTTAATTAATGAAAAACCTCTGAGCTAAGTTTAAAAGTTTAGTGCTTTCATAAAACACTTTAATTCAAAGGGATTTGTTATCTCAGCACCATCTGCAAATCATTTTATGTCAAGGACACTTGTCACCCTTCACAACTTCAGCTCCTAAAGGACTCCACAATATCTGTTTACTATTTTTTGAGGGTCTAAAAGTTGACCTGGTCCCATCTTTGCCTATCCTTGTCCAATTGAAGGTGTTTACCTCATTTCCCAGAGCCAGTGAGTCTACTATCCTGGTCCACTATCAATAGTTTTAGAACTAAATGGGTCCCAGAAGTTAATAAAGCAGTTCTCTAAGACAGAAAGGGATGGTGTTGGCCCCAAGTGAATATTGGCCCTCTTTCCTTAATGTAGTTGGTTGGTTGTTGTTCTTTATTCTTGAAGAGTACCAAAATGGCATTATTATGTTAGAGTCAAGTTGGTATATTTGACTGTCTGATCAGACCAATACAAGCTTGGGATGCTCTGCCAAGGTCAAACACAAATAGTCCTTGTGAACATTAGATTCTCTAACTTTGCACATCTCATGTTTCTTCTGAGCTAATTCAATTCTGCTTTGTTCATAGAGTACACCATCTTCTCTGATGAGGGCATGCCATACTGGGTAGACCTGTGCCAGTGTCTTCCATGCCATACAATCAATTGTAAAGTGCTTAAGAAAGACCTTGATAGTGTCCCCTTTTTCTGACCACCTTATAAGTGCTTCGCAGTTTAATTTGAGAAAGAACCTCAGTGTCTGGTAACTTATCCTGCCAGATGATTTTCAGAATATTCCTAAGACAATTCAAATGGAAGGGATTCAATTTCCTGGCATGGCAATGGCACACTGTCCAGGTTTCATAGGCATACAGCCAAGAGATCAGTTCTGAAGTCCTTCAGTTTGGTAGTCAGTTTAATACCTTTTTTCTCCCACACTCTTCCTCAGAGCCTCTCAAACACTGAGCTAGCTTTGGCATTGTGTGTGTCATCTTCATTATCAATGTGGACATCCCTGAAAAGTATACTGCCAAGGTAAGTGAGCTTATCCACAACATACAAATATTCTGCATTTGCTATAATCAATGGTTCCACATATGGATGGTGTGATGTTCCATCAGCTTCATCCATCAACCTAAATGTAGCCAATAATGTTGACCTCACCCCCATGATGCTGCCGAACATACAATCAATTGTATTATTTCCTGGCCTACCTGTTCTGTTCTTTGTTCTATGGATATAAAAAGGAACTGCAACTCTTCTTCAGGATCTTTTGCCCTAAGAAAGAAGGCCATTTGACCTGTTTAATTAACATTCACATCATGTGAATAAACTATTAAATTGTGTGGAGAAAACATGATTCAGTCTACTTTTGTTGAATTTCATTCACAATACAGCCTAATGTATGTTCTTTTTTAAAAACGATTTCTTAAATTAAAATAATAATGTATAGATTAACATAATCATGTAAATGGAAGGGAAAAATTAATTCTGTGCAAGTAAAATGGCCAAATCTGGCTTCAGAGAGATAAGAAAATATGCTTCTTTCCTACAGAAGCATAATTAAAATCTTCATTTTAGTTCAGCTAAATATATTAAAAAGTAGGTGGAGTCAAGATGGTAAAGTAAAGGTAGGGACTCCTCTAAGGTCTCCCCCAGACCACTCCAAATTGCTTTAAATAAGGGCTTTAAACAAATTTCAGAGCATCAGAACCTACAAAAAGTTGGAGTGCAACTTGGAAGATCAGGAGCAAAACTCTGTTGCATAAGGAAACAGTCCTGGCCCTCGCCCAAGAGCCAGCAAAGCAGGAGTGGACTTTGGGACCGCTGATTCAGGGATGATACTGGTAGTTTCCAGAGCTCTCATCCCAGAGACACCAAAGACTATTTGGAAGGCGTGCAGGAAAAGTTTGTCTCATTAAGGTAAGAGGACCTTGGGAAATCAGCAAACCAGTACTGAAAGGTGATGGCAGTAATGGTGGCAACAGCAGCTTCTGGAGGTCTCAGCTAACAGGAAACCTCTTTCTTAGCACTGAGGAAGGATTCTATTGCTTTAACACACTAGAATCTACAATCCCAAATGGAATGGGGCCATTCATTAGAGTTTTAGAATAGTGGTCCGGTCCCTAGAAAGATCTCTGAAAACAGTTGCACAAACCCCTGAAGCTTGGGACAGTGTACTCTCCACCCTGGAAACAGAGTGCTAGAGTTAAAAAGCTGAATAATGGGCTAGGTTTAGAAACAAAAATAGAAAAAAATCTGACCCTATAAAACTACTATGCTAATAAGGAAGATCAAAACACACACTCAGAAAATGATAACAAAGGTAAAGTTCCTACATTTAAAGACTCTAAGAAAAATAAGAATTGGTCTCAGTCCCTGGAAGAACTCAAAGGGGATTTTGAAAATCAAGTAAGAGAGGTAAAAGAAATATTGAGAAGAGAAATGAGAATGATGCAAAAGAAAATACAAAAAAAAACTAATGAGAAAAATGCCTTAAAAAGCAAAAATAGCCAAATTGGAAAGGAGATCCACAAGTTCAATGAGGAAAATAATTCCTTAAAAATGAGGGTTGACGGGGGCAGCTAGGTGCGCAGTGGTTAGAGCACCAGCCCTGAAGTCAGGAGGACCTGAGTTCAAATCTGGTCTCAAACACTTCCTAGCTGTGTGACCCTGGGCAAGTCACTTAACCCCAATTGCCTCAGCAAAAAATAAAAAAAATGAGGGTTGAGCAAATGGAAGTTAACGACTTCATAGAAAACAAGAAACAATAAAACAAAACCAAGAAAATGAAAAAATGGAAAATAATGTGAAATAACTTATTGGGGGAAAAAACTGACCTGGAAAATAGATCCAGGAGAGATCATTTAAAAATTGTTTGTGCACCTGAAATCCATAATCAAAAAAGAGCCCAAATATTATCTTTCAAGAAATTATCAAGGAAAACTGTCCTGATATTCTAGAACCAGAGGATAAGATACAAATTGAAAGAATCTACCAATCTCCTTTGAAAGAGATCTCAAGATGAAAATTCTCAGGAATATTATTGCCAAATTCTGGAATTCTCAGATCAAGGAAAAAATATTGCAAGAATCCAGAAAGAAACAATTCAAGTACAGCTGAGTCATAGTCAAAAATACACAAGATTCATCAGCATCTACATTAAAGAATCAGAAGGTTTGGAATATGATATTCTGGAGAGCAATGAAGCTAGGATTACAAATAAGAATCACCTAACCAGCAAAACTGAGTATAATCCTTTAAGGGAAAATAGAGGAATTTCAAGCATTCATGATAAAAAAAAACCAGATCTGAATAGAAAATCTGACTTTCAAATATGGAACTCAGGAGAAGCCTAAGGAGGTGAATGAGATAGAGTGAAGACTTCTCAGAATATTGGCACTGATAGAAAATTACTGAACTAGTCTTCACTTCATACATGATCAAAAAGAAGAAAGGAATGTAGAAAATTCTAATTATAAAATGTTCCAGGGAGCAGATGGCCCCTAAAGACATCCTGCTGATATAGTAAAGAAACAGTCTTTTGTAATAAGTATTTACTAACCTTATATTTTAGATTTTTTGTGAGATTGTAAGCTTTTGAGACCCAGAAAAGGGACCAAGAGGAGGACTAAAAATTCTTGAGCTTTCTACAACTCAGTGCAGTCTTTCTGGGACATTGTATTTGCTCTGTGTCTCAGGGAGTCAACCTTTTCAGAGATTGTAAAATAAATTATTTTGCTTTCTACCTTGAGAGGTCTCTCTCCATTTTGTTGCAAATCATACCACACAGAGGTAATCAAGAAAGGGAAATCATATGAGATTTAATAAGGTTTCTCTGTTTACATTCCTATAGGAAAGGATGCTGCTTATGAACTTTCTCATTATTAGGGCAGTTAGAAGGAAATGTGTATATATATATACATATATATATATATACATAAATATGCATGTATAGACCAAGAGCACAGTGTGAGTTCAATATGAAGGGACAATATAACATAATTAAGGGGGAGAAAGGAATATACTGGAACAAAAAGAAAGGGAGGAGAATGGCATAAATTATCTGCCATTAAAGAAACAAGAAAAAGGTTTAACTGCATGGAAAGAGGGGAGTAGGAAGAGGAGTTAGTGAACCTTATTCTCATAAAAATTGACACAAAGAGAAAATAATATATACACTAAATATGTGTATAGAAATCTATCTTACCCTGCAGAAAAATAGGAAATGAAGGGAATACAAGAAGAGGGGAGGCCTTTTACATCTTCAAGATTTCTCCAAATATTATCTCATTATCTAAAATATGTAGGAGGACTGGGTAGAGGAGGGATGGGGGAATGTGGAGAAAAACTATATCTATTTAAACATTTTTCCCTCCAAGCCAGAGATACTTAGGTTTAGAATTATATTTTATATCTCTACCTAAACTGCAAGATACATTAATAACCTTTTAAAAAACATTTTTAGTTGAAGAAGTGAGGAACTATATGCGTTGAATACTTTTTATACCATTAAACTTGATTGATGTGTTGGCTACTTTTACTGAACTGTTTTTTTCTCTCTTTTTCTTTCTTCTTTTTTATCATTAGGAACAGACATGATTGGTTTGGAAGGGGAAAAATTATATTGAGAAACAAAAGTGATAAAATAAAAGATATCAATTTTAAAATATTAAAAGAAATGTTTTATTGATATTTTTACATATTTATATGTATGCTATACTATTATAGTACTACGTATACTATGTGCATATATATTATGTATATATATTGCTTTCATTTCCTATCCTTCCAACTCATTTTTATGCCAATAGAACTCTCTCTAATAAGTACAGTTAAAAATTACAATTCAACACATTGAACTTTTCTGAAAATATGTGTTCTCTAATGAACCTTATATAAAGTCTCCACCATTGGAATACAGTGTATAATAAAAGTTTCTACACAATTACACCAACTTAAAGTTGTAGCAGCCCAAGTCTTTAATTTGTCTGAATTAGAGCTTCTTAAAATATAAAAATTAGAATATTGCCAGTTTATAAAAGTGTTTACTGATCATTTTCTTTTTAAAGTATTGCTCAAATTTTTTTTTAAATGTGATGCTTTGCTTTTGCATCATATTCATTCCTGAAGATATCCCTCCCTAACTCCATAGAACCATCCCTTATAACAAAGCTGTTGTTGTTTTTGGGTTTTGGGGGTTTTAATATGGTGAGAAATCCTTGTTCTGAAAAACTAGCCAATACATCAATGTTATCTGACAACATGTGTAATATACCAATAATCCCCTATATTGGCTATTTTTCTCTGGATCCAAACTTAGCCATTCTAATTAAACAACATTGCCTTTCAATTTTTTTGTTTTTGTTTTTTATTTGTGTTGTGTCATTGAATATAGTTTTCCTTGTTCTATTTACATATTTCTGTTTCTATTCATAGAAATCTCCCCATACTTCTCTCAATTCTTCACATTCACTTTTTCTAGTGATGTAATTCATATATACTACAATTTATTCAGCTATATCCATCATTGGACTTTGTTTACTATTCTTTGCTACCACACACACAAAAAAATCAAAGCAGGCTAATCTAAATTCTCCAATAGTATAAAACCTCTAGGAGGAGAAGTTTTATTTGCCAAATTTCATAGTAAAAGGATAAAAAGATGGCAAAATAAAAATAATGTTCACATGATTTTCCAATCAATATGAGGCCTAAAGAGATCCACTTCTATCAGAGTTTGGAACATTTAAATTACTTTATAACTGTTTTTGATCAATCCTGACTCCTTAAGAAGCCTGACAGATAGCAATAAAGGAGAAAAAAGAAAAATATGGCCAAAAAATAAAACAATGTAGCAGCAATAAAGGAGAAAGAAGAAAAATATGGCCAAAAAATAAAACTAAACAATGTAGCAGTTTCTTGAAGAAGTGATTTAATCTGGGACAATTCCAGGAAGGGACTAAGTCTGGAGTCTAACCTATTAGGTGCACATGGTGTTTGTCGTTTGCCCTTCAGTCTTGAAGCCAAGTCCATCTGGTAGATAAAGTCATATTTTTACAGTTCACAGGTAAAAAGATGACCATAAGCAAGAGCAGCACCAGGAATATCAGAGCTTACAACTAAGATGTTGACCCTTCCTGACTAGTCCCTGATCCTCAACACAGGTCAGGGAGAATTGTCCTATACAGCCAGGGACTTAGTGTTTACAGGTGTGCTAAACAAGCCTCTCCCCTCCCTGGAAGCCCATGGTGGAAAGGACAGAGAACTATTGTCCTATGAGGTGCCTCTGAAGGACTACCCCCTTAATTTCTGGGGGATGCTTAGCTGTAGCTGTTATTGCTACAGAGCAAGCATCTTTCCAATAAAGCCTCCAAGTCCTACAGGGAAAGAGTTGTATACAATGTTTGCTGGATGCTGTAATAGGGAGGAAGCAACGGGCTGCCACGGGCCAGGCTTTTTTGCCACTAGTGGCTCATGCCCTTCTTCTGCTGCTACTGGCACTGGGAGCCAAGCTGATGTCTGCTGCTGCTGGGACCTTTGTGCTTACTCCCCACTCTGCCAGCATCAGCTGTAATCTTCCCCTCCAAGGAGCTACCAAGGTTCTACTTCTACTCATCCTGGAAAAGAGTAGTCATAGGCTTGGGGATTAGCAAGGGTGCTTGCTACTAGTGCTAAATCATAATTCTGCCCTCTTAATGCTGAATCTTTGGCTTCAGGTCAGAATGTCCCTGCTTTTGGCTGATTTACCAAGAGATGATAAAGTCAATTTGCTCAGGCAAGTCAGGAGGATTATGATAAATCAAGCCAGGGGCGATAATCAGTTTCATCTTTTCCTTGGAGGAAATTCCTTCCTACAGTCAGTTGTCTGCTGCCAAGATTGTCATCAATTAATCCAGCTCGGAATAATCCATGCTCATGGAAAAACAAAATAGGTCAGGGATGTCAAACTCAAATAGAAACAGAGGCCATTCAACTAGTCATAAAGATCCCATCAGGCTAGATATTGACTTAGGATTTCTTGTATTAACATTATCTATATTTTTTATTGTGGGTTTTTTTTTTCATTTTGTTAAATGTTTCCCAGGTTCTTAAATCTGGTTAAGCTCTCTGTTCTTTCATTTGTATAATGAGGGTAAAAGTGGATATATGAACTTTCTCATAGGTTATTGTGAGGCTCAAATTAGATAAATCTTTTTCAGACAAATTCCCAAATAAGCATATTTCCCTCCCTCATTCTATATTTGTGAAGAGTTTTTTTTGAACCCAGTTTTAACTTGGTTGACATATTTTTTTTTTTACTTTTTTGCTGAGGCAGTTGGGGTTAAGTGACTTGCCCAGGATCACACAGCTAGGAAGTATTAAGTGTCTGAGGTCAGATTTGAACTCAGGTCCTCCTGACCTCAGGGCTGGTGCTTTATCCACTGCACCACCTAGTTGCCCCAACTTGGTTGATATTTTACTCTTCTTGTCTGCCCTCTGTGAAACAGAGTATAATATTCTTTAGTGCAATCCTTAAAATCTCTATAATTGCCAATTGTTAATGTTACCATCGGCAACCCAATATTTCCCTTCAGATGTTTAAAAACAAATTAATTAAATAAATTAAAAAACAAGAATGAAGCCCCAGGGGAGAAGCATGGAAAAGTTAGAAGGTTCTTACATTCCAAGTTTTTTTTTTCCTTTTTTTAAATTAACTAAGCTTCTTTGAATTTTAATGCCTCTGAAGACAAATTATCTAGATTAAACTCACTTAAAATAAATAGAAAATAATTAGCCTAAAGAGGTTTAAAATTCCAAACTGAAATTCAGAAATGGCCTCACCTTTTTGTCTTGATTCTATACTTATATTTTCTTTTTTTTCTAGTTGGCTTACAGTTGCTGAATTTAATGGCTAAAGAATACTTCCTAATTTCTCTTTAACATCTAAGTAATTATTCTAATCGCATGGAACTCAGAAAGACTACATCTCTAGGAGAATTTATGCTAATTATTCCCAAACGGGCAACAGTTATTACTATTTCCAATTTTTAGGCTAAAATGGAAAGGTGGCCCAATTAAACTAACTTCATACTATATCCATTCTGATAATCCTCTATACAAACAAGAGTTTTCATCACAGAGAAGTGAAATATGGCTAGTTTACCATTTTGTGATAACCCCACTATTATCTTTTATAAAGGAATACTTAATTCTGACTACAGTTTGGCTAAGATGACAGGAAAAGATAATGACGATTGTTGGAGGGGATGTGGAAAAACTGGGACACTGATACATTGTTGGTGGAACTGTGAACTGATCCAACCATTCTGGAGAGCAATTTGGAACTACGCTCAGAGTTATCAAACTGTACATACTCCTTGATCCAGCAGTGTTTCTACTGGGCCTATATCCCAGAGAGATTTTAAGGAGGGAAAGGGACCCACATGTGCAAAAATGTTTGTGGCAGCCCTTTTTGTAGTGGCTAGAAACTGGAAACTGAATGAATACCCATCAATTGGAGAATGGCTGAACAAATTATGATATATGAATGTTATGGAATATTATTGTTCTGTAAGAAACGACCAGCAGGACGATTTCAGAGAGGCCTGGAGAGACTTGCAAGAACTGATGCTGAGTGAGATGAGCAGAACCAAGAGATCATTGTACATGGCAACAATAAGACTATATGATGATCTATTCTGATGAACATGGTTCTCTTCAACAATGAGATGATTCTAACCAGTTCCAATTGTTCAGTGAGAAAGAAAGCCATCTACATCCAGAGAGAGGATTGTGGGAACTGAGTGGGGACCACAACATAGCATTTTCACTCTTTTCTGTTGTTGTTTGCTTGCATTTTGTTTTCTTTCTCAGTTTTTTTCTTCATTCTTGATCTGATTTTTCTTGTGCAGCAAGATAATTGTATAAATATGTTGGATTTAACATATATTTTAACATATTTAACATGTATTGTACTATCTGCCATCTAGGGGAGGGGGTTTGGGGGAAGGAGGGGAAAATTTCAAACAGAAGGTTTTGCAAGGGTCAATGTTGAAAAATTACCCATACATATGTTTTATAAATAAAAAGTTTTCATTAAAAAAAATAAACTTAAAGAAAAAGTCTGACCACTATGAGTCTAAGGAAAACTAAAGCCAAATCAAAATTCTAAGATTCATAGATAGGAATAGTAACATTTTTCTTAGGTAGAAGAATTAGTTACCAATATCTCTTTGAATTGATAGTTGAGGAGAAATGATTAGCATTATCTATAACAGAGGTATCAACCATGTAGCCAGAAACACTCAGTAGTGCAGCCTGAACCAGATTAAAATGTAATTCAGACATCCAATGTTTAACAAAATAAATTAAAATTCAATAAAGCATACTTAACATTAAAATTTAAAGCTAAATAAATATGTGGTTCCCAAAGATTCATATGTATGGATTAATGGATCCTATTTCTGAGTATGACACCAATGCTCTAGAGCAAAAAGAACTGAAAATAAAGGAGATGCTCTTGTAATGTGGTGCATCCTTAGGAATAACTCCAAGGCTCTCTGGCCTTGGATATGACTTAGTTAGGAATGATGTATTTCTTCCTTTAGACTCTCTTGTCTTAGTTTACTTTATATGGCCAGGATGCTAAATCCAGAGGATTTCTGGCTATCATTTAATAGCTTGTTAGTAAATGATAATGGGATTTCTAAAACTAATGAGCAACAACAATGAGGTGCTTATTTTTTTTTTTTTGCTTAGGCAATTGAGGTTAAGTGACTTACCCAGGGTCACACAGCTAGGGAATGTTAAGTGTCTGAGACCAGATTTGAACTCAGGTCCCCCTGACTTCAAGGCTGGTGCTCTATCCACTGCACCACTAGCTGCCCCAAGGTGCTTAATGTTAAGGCAGGTGAAGAACAAATTTGAACTAGGTCAAGTGACAAAAAATGTCACTTGACCTCATGACATTTCAGACCTAAAACCTCTGGAAGATTCCTCCATGAGCTCTGCCCAGGAAACAAAAAGTACTGCACCTGAGCACAAAGTCAGAACCAGATCACTCCTCACCTCCTTCTCTAAGCCATAAAATTAGCATAGTCATGAAGCACCTGGTTTCTCTTACTTTTTCCTATAAATGTTCCTTCTTGCCTTTGGCTCTTTGCTAACTTCTTTTGGAATTTAGCCTGCTTTAATTGGTCTCAGTTATAATAAACTTGACTTACAGATGGGTCTGAACCTGCAAATTCTTTTAAGACACCTCACAACACCGGTCTAAAACCCCAGCATTTTGGGGTTTACCCTTGAATCCTGATACTTTAATTGAGAAATGATTGAATAAATTATACTACAATATTATTGCCCAGATAGAATGAGAAAAGGGACAGATTCAAAGAAGACTTGTATGAACTTATGCAGAATGCAATGTGTAGAATCAAAGAATAAAATACACATTAACAACAAAAGAAAAAGAATTGAAAAATCAAATATTGATTTTAGATTTTATATTGATCTTATTCTATAATTGCCTAAACTATGTTTCTTTGTCTGTAAGTTTAGCTCATAATTTCACAGGCCAAAAGTTCAGTTTCCCTTTTAAAACACTTTAATTAAAAGAAGCCAGTTATTTTAAGTTTAAGCATTCAGTTTCCCTATAAATTATTTTTAATTGAAGAAAATCTGTTATTTCTACACTACTAGCTGTCCTTGGACAGTTGGTGGAAATATGTTATCTCTTAGGTTCAGAAGTTTAGTAAAGAAAATGTATTATCTCTGCTCCATTAACAAGATAGATTCTCTCAATCATCTTTTCCATAGCAGAATGGAAAGAGGGATTGTAGCTAGGCCCAACGGTGCAATCAGTCATATTGATTTTGCTGTGATGTTTCTGACTTTGTAACCAATCGTATTGTTTTCTCTCTATGATTCATTCTTTTCTTTGTTCTGTGCTTTGTTTCTGTGAAAAAAAAAACTATAAAAACATCAGTTTCCCTCATCTCAGGGATTTTGTTTACTGAGGAACAGAGAAACTTCATTTGTTGGTACTTGCTAGCCTTACCAATATATTGATCATGATTAGAATCTTGTGCCTCATTCTACATTAATTTCAACAGTAAAACAAATTTGAAAGATTTAAGAATTCTGATTAATACAAAGATCAATCATGACTCCAGAACACTAGTAAAACATGCCATCTATCTTTTGACAAAAAAGATGATGGATCCAAGATCACAGAATGAGGCATAGATTGTTTTGTTTTGTTTTTATTGGTGAAGAAGGAATAATTAGAGGAGAGAAGGAATAGGTTTTCAGAAAAAGAAGAGAAAGAAAAGAGCATCAGTGAAGCATTTTTTAAACACAGAGAAGATAGAAGGAAATTCAAAGAGAAACACATATATACAAGCAAGCTAACTGTTTGAAAGTAATTTATTGAATTTATCATATCTTTTTTTAAAAAAAAATAGCTATTTGTACATAATAAACATTTACACTTTCATATATAATCATCTCAAGAGAAGGAGTTGTATTTCCTATAGTAGCTTGCATCTTCCTGATGAGGTCCAGCAAGTCATGTTAAGGTCCAACAAGTCACAAAGGTGAGGAGTTGTTAGGAATGAATTCATAAGCTCAGGTCTTCCAGGTCAAGGGGCAAAGCTTTATTATAATGCTGCAAGGTAGGCAAAGTTTCTAATGAACTCAAAATTATCAAAGGGAAGGGTGGGACCTTTTATGAGAAAATATAATTGAGATATGTTAATTATATTAATTGTTGACATCAGTAAATCAGCTAATGGTCATGGCCTTCCTGTTTATAAAGATAGCTTCAGGAATTGACATCAAAAGCTTAACTTCCAAATCATATAAGACAACAGCGGGGTATCAGTACAGGATAGTTCTGTACTGGGCTCTATCTGTACATGATAATTTTGTCAAAACAAGAAATTCAGCAGGGTCAGCAAGAAGATATAAAAGGAAATAGCATTCCTCTCTGAGGACCATTTAAATATCAGGAACATAGTATTTTGCTGGGATTCCTTCATCCTATCATTCCCAGATCACCTACCTTTGTTTTTGGTTTTTGGGTTTTGGTTTTTTGCCCCTGCTTCAAATCCATCTGATAAAATAATAATAATGATATAATAATGATAACAATGATAACAATAAGTACAATTTATATAGTTCTTTTGGTTTTTAAGGCACTTTACAAATATTGCCTCATTTGATTCTCACCCTGGAAAATAGGTACTATTATATATTCCCATTTTTCAGATAAAAAAAACTGAAGCAAACAAAAGTCAATTAAATTGCCCAGGACCACACACAGCTAGCAAGTATCTAAAACCAGATTACAATTGAGATTTTCTTGACTCCAGATCCAGTATATTGTGCAACCTAACAGCTTATAATTCTATCTAACCTTCAAAGCTGTCACCTTCTATTACACTTATCAAACTTTCCCAAATTAAGTCACCAACTACCCCAGGGCAATGTCTTTCTCTTCTAGATTTCATAGGGTCCTGCATTTGGGTGGGGTTTTGTTTGTGTTGGGGGAGCTTTTTTGGTTTGGTTTATCTTATGTGTCTTGGCTCCCAGACTAGAACTACATGTTCCTGGAGGTCAAGGATTATGAGTTTTAAATAATCTATCCACTTTTCCCTAAGCAGGACTTTGCAGACATAAACAACCTCACTCACTTGGGGGAATGGATAGGTAGGGTGGGGGGAGAATGTGCAAACAATTTAAGCTTAATTTATTAATAACACTTTCTTAAGTCTAGACAATTGAGAAAACAATAAATCAAACCCTAATTTGTAGAACTGACCATTTTGATGTATAAATATATTGAAAATTTAACAATCCTCTCAAAACCCAATTAAAGTTGGCTTCAGCACACCTCTGACTTGATGGTAAATATTTGTTAAATGAATTAATGAACTAATGAGTGAATATATGAACACAAAGATATAACTTCTGTCTTGATGACGTTCCTCACAGGAATTTCAAAGCCACAAAATATAGGGAGAAAAATCAATAAAATATTTTCAAATATTAAAAATTTTTTTTAAAAAAGTTCAGAAGGGAACAAGCACTGGGAATTTTGCTACCATAACATTTTCCTAGCTTCATCATTCTCCCTCCCTTCACATATCCAATCAGTCAAGTTTTACAATTGCTATCTTCATTTTCGATCATACAATTACCACCTTAGTTCAAGCCTTTATTATTTCTCTACTAGATGATTGCAAAAGTCTTTAAGGGAAGAACTGCAGTTGGCTCTTTTTAGGGCCCTTTAAAATACTTGAAGAACATTTGTTCTTCTGACAGGTTTAAAAATAAATAAATAACCTATCCTTCTTCAGAATGCAACTAAGGCATTTGCTAAAGAGGAAGCTAAATGATTTCCTTTAACAAATCCTTTATATCTTTCTTTTCTTTCTTCCTTCTTTCCTTTACTTCTTCCTTCTTCCTTCTTTGTTGTTTGCTTGCTTTTTGAGTCTCCCTATCTTGCTCATGCTAGAAGTACAACCCTCAATGTATGACTGTATCCCAATGAAAAAAGGGTCATTCAATATGAAAGTTTTAACTTGCTTTTTTTTTTTTTTTCCAAACTGGACCAGCTACCCTCTTTGGGTAACCTGGTAGCCCTCTACTCCTGGGAACTCACCATGTTGATATTAGACTAAATATTTATTAGCTCTAATCCTAATGAATTCTACCTGGAACTCTTGAGGTTGTGATCTACTCAGCCTCTCCAGCAACAAGCATTACAGCTATGTCACCACACCCAGTAAAACAAAATTGGACTTAGAAAGACCTGATTTAACGTAGTATTAGGTTTGGGCCTGAAGACAGTGAGAAGTCTTGATTATGCTTAGTACAAGAATGTCAGGATTGGTTGGATTCAATTTCTTGTACAGTATGGCACTGAAAAAGGATAATCACTGATAACAATTATGTAAATAATAGCAACAGTAATGAAAACTATAAAAATACATAAAGAGAACAGAGTTCAGAAGATATAAGCAAGCCCAATATTTTCATTATTATTTTGTTAAACTTCATATTTTTATGCTTTTTTAAGAAATAGAATTTATAATTTTGTGTATAATTGGAAGTTTGAGATAAATTTAAAAGCCTGAGGAGAATTCTGGGAAGATAGTAGAGTAAGTTTAAAAATTCCAAGCTCTCCAGATTTCCTCTACAAATAAAACAAAATTGCTCCTCAGGATAAAGTAGACTTCTTCAACAAGAGTTGGAGCAGAACTGTGGTCCTTCTGGGACAACTGAAAAGGACCAGAAGAAAGACTACAGGGCAGAGATTTGGCCAATATAAAGTATAATATCTCCAGCCTAGCTCTACTAACACAGCAAGTGGAGAACCCTGGGGCTAGCTGGGTTCAGAGGTAGCTTCAGCCCCAAACCCAGGAACTTTCATCTCCCAGATAATGTGAGGAATCAGGGATCTGAGTCCCAGGAAAATTGAAAAAAAAAAAAAAAAAAAACCTCTTACCAGACCCAGCTTTGCTGCTGAGACTCAGCCTTGAAAGAGAAGGAACTGGCACATGTGTGGTGAGTGCAGAAGTAATGGGGCAGGTATTTGCTGTCTCTGAGAACTTACAGGAGAATGGTATTCTTTGTCTTGGGGTTGAAGATCAGAAGAGAGAGCTGAAGTGAAGCCAGAGGTACCATTCCCTCCACCCAAGGACTACAGGTGATTACATCAACAAGTTATTATTTTTTAAAAAATGAGCAGGCAAAGGAGAAAGAACTCAACCATAGAAAATTACTATGGGAATAGGGAAGACCAGGGATTATCTTCAGAAAATGATACTAAAGTAAAAAAAAAAAGGGGGGGGGGAAGCCTCTCCTACCTCAAAATATAACATCAAATGGTTACCTGGCCAGAAAGAATTTATAGAAAAAATCAAAAAAGAGTTTAAAAATCAAACGAGAGAGATTGGGGAAAAACTAAAAAAAATCCAAGAAAACCAAAAAGATTATGAAATGAAAGGCAACCAATTACATCTAGCATCTTAAAGAAAAAAAATGATGCTCTGAAAATTAGAATTTGGCAAGAAGAAGCCAATAAAGTTATAAGCAGTAAAGAAATAATAAAACAAAATATGAAAAATGAAAAAGAAGAGAATGTAAGACATCTCATAAGGAAAACAATAGATCTAGAGAACAGAAGAGAAAATATAAGAAAAATTAGTCTGCCTGAAAGCTATGACAAGAAATGATTAAAGAAAATTATCTTGAAATGATAGAAGAAGAGGGGAAAGTATAAATAGAAAAAAGTCCATTGACTACCACTTCAAAGAAACTGTAGGAGGAAAACATACAAAAACATCATTGTTAAATTTTGAAACCCTTAAATCAAAGAGAAATTTTTACAAACAGCAACAACAAACCAATTCAAATATACTAGAACTACAATTAGAATTGCACAGGAGTTATCAGTGGCTATAATAAAGATCACACATCCTAGAATACTAAATATTGACAATTGAAAGAGCAAGACTTGCAGCCAAAACTATTATACCCAGCAAAATTAAGGATAATATTGAATAAAAAAAAAAGACATTCAATGAACTGCCAAATTTTTAGGATTTTGCCTCAAATAAACCTGAACTCAATAGAAAATTTAACATATAAGAGCCAAAATCAAATACTAATTTCAAAGGATTCAATAAGGACAAACTGTTTATGTTTTATACATGAAAATGTAGACATATATCTAAGATTGTCATTAGTAGTTGAGTAATCCAAAAGAAAGATTGGGGTACATCTGAGTACAATGTGATTCTAAAAAGCAAAACTGTGTAGGAAAAGGTAAAAAATAGTAATTATGCTATACAAATGAGGTTTGAGGGCAAAAACAACATAGAGGAATTAGATAGAGGAGGAGGGCTGGTAGTTCTGAAATCTTACTCACATTAGGAACAGGTTAAAGAGGGAACAATACAGATATATCCAGAAGGGCAAAATACACAAAGAAATAAGAGGGGAGGGATATCATAAAGAATGTGTAGGAGTGTAGAGGAGTGGGGTTATGTGTGTAGATTAATGGGAAAGATGCCAAGAGAAAAGAGTGGGGAGAGAAGATAAGGAAAGGATAAATGGCAGGTAAAAGGATAAAAGGAAGGGAGAGGTTAAAAAAAGGCAAGTTGATAGGTAGAAGTAAAGTAGAAGAAGTAACAAGGATAAGAAACAAGAGAAATAGACGAACGCAGTAACAATGATTAGGAGTAGAATTTATTAGGGAACAAAAAATTGTAGGGGTAGTAATTATGGATCTCAGACAAGTCAAAGATTTAATCAAAAGAGAAATCTACATATGTAAATAATATTAATATTACTTTAGATATATGTGTTTGTATACATATATACGTATATGTAGTATATATATGTATGTGTACCATTGTAGTCACATCTCCCTTTGAGTACAGTACACAGCAGAGGACTATTCCTTTGGGAAAACCCATCTTTCTGGGTGATACATAAGAATGTTAAGGGCCCCTTTTTTAAAACTTTATTTTGCTGCTAAATTGAAAAGGAAAAAAAATGCCATTTACTAGAAAACATTATAGGTTAGGGAAAACAAATGTCACAACTTTTATGTACTAAAATAATACCTTTTAATGACAAATCTTTTCCCTGGTCAAGTTTTACAAGCTCCTTCAAGAAAAAACCTTTTGAAAGAGGCCTTGGAACCATCCCTAAACTGTTCAGATAGGCTTATTAATTGTGGATTTTCTTTGGCTCAATATCTGAGGAACAGAGAAGATGGGTGGAGAGTCTGAGTTATGGAAAAATTTACATGTCAAATATAAGCTCAGTAAAGCCTAAAACTCTTAAGTGGAGTATTTAAAATGGAATTCATGAGTTATTCATCCCCAGGCAGGGTTATTAATTTTTTTTAATAAATAACTTGACTGAGAAAAAGAAAAATGTTCCCAATTGGAATGAGAAGGAAATGGCAAAATTTCCAGTGCGCAGAATCCAAAATTTAAGCATGTAGTCTTCCACCCTTTGAGATCCATCCCTGTTTCTTGGCACTAAAAGAATATCACTAGAATATAGGATGTTTAGAAATTATTCAATTCAATTATCTCCAGCTTTGAGTTTCTCCCTATTCCAGTCCATCCTCCATACAGGTGCCAAAACGGTATTCCAAAGTATAGGTCTGATCATGTTCAATAAATTCTATTCTTCCTCTGTATCTCTCTTATCTCTAGAAAAAAATTCAAACCCCTTTGTTGGCATTTAAAGCCCTTTACAACCTGGTTCCATGGATCCAACCATTCTGGAGAGCAATTTGGAGCTATGTTCAAAAAGTTATCAAACTGTGCATACCCTTTGACCCAGCAGTGTTTCTATTGGGCTTATATCCCAAGATCTTAGAGGAGAGAAAGGGACCCACATGTGCAAAAATGTTTGTGGCAGCCCTTTTTGTAGTGGCTAGAAACTGGAAACTGAATGGATGCCCATCAATTGGAGAGTGGCTGAATAAATTATGGTATATGAATGTTATGGAATATTATTGTTCTGTAAGAAACGACCAGCAGGATGATTTGAGAGAGACCTGGAGAGACTTGCATGAACTGATGCTGAGCGAAATGAGCAGAACCAGGAGATCATTTTACACGGCAACAACAATACTATATGATGATCAATTCTGATGGACATGGCTCTCTTCAACAATGAGATGTTTCAAACCAGTTCCAATTGTTCAGCCATGAAGATAGTCATAAACATCCAGAGAGAAACCTGTGGGAACTGAGTGTGGACCACAACATAGCATTTTAATGCTTTCTGTGAATGTTTGCTTGCATTTTGTTTTCCTTCTTAGGTTGTTTTTTTTCCCTTTCTAGATCTGATTTTTCTTGTGCAGAAAGATAACTGTATAGATATGTATACATATACTGGATTTGTCATATATATTTAACATGTATTAGACTACCTGCCATCTAGGGGAGAGGGTGGGGGAAAGAAGGGGAAAAATTTGGAACAAAAAAAATTTTCAAAGGTCAATGTAGAAAAATTACTCATGTTCTGTAAATAAAAATCTTTAATAAACCAAAAAAAAAAAAAAAAACACCTGCTTCCAACCTGCCTTTCCAGACTTATTATATGTTCCTTCCCTTCACTAACTCTTTGTTCCAGCCAAATTGACTTGCTGTTCCCCATGCATAACAACCTATTGGTGCCCTTGTACATTTGTCCATGTCTAAAATTATTGCTTATAACTCCTTCTTTGAGAAGAGCTTTCAAAGCTGTATTTTCTCCTGAGTTAAAAAGTTTATTTAGACTTACATTAAATATGTGCATTAGGTAATACATCCTCACAGCTGTGTAGAAAGAAAATAAACAGGATGCTTGAAATGTCTCAAGCACTGTGCTTTCCAAGTTTTATCTCATTTTATCCTTGCAACAACACTGGGAGATGGGTGCTTTTATTATTCCCACTTTACAGATGAGGAAATGACTTTTTTTTTAAGACTGGATTTGAATTCAGGTCTTCCAAAGTCCAGATCCAACCCTCTATCCACTGCACTACCTAGACACATAGGTTCCAAAGGGAGGGACAAAAAACTAGGACAAATTCTTTCATTTTTCTTTCTGATACCCCCTTTTCCCATGTATGCACACAAATACATACATACACACACACACATGCATACCCCCTGAACCAGCTTGAAACACATTGTTTGCAAACAGAAAGAAGGAGAACGAATAGACATTTTTTATCTTTTATATAGCCATCACCTCTTATAAGTCATCACCACTGTTAACTTTGCAGTCAGGAAGGGGACTCTTCATCATATATAAATATATATGTATAAGTCTTTTAGCCTGAATCACACATGGCCAAAAGCAGATCCCAAAGCTCCCTTTGAATCAAAACTAGAAATGGTAATTCTGAACAAGCTCCATAGGATGGTCCCATAAGCCAACTTGACCTTGCAATACTTTTTTTTAAAAGTTTCATTATTTTCTTATATTTTGTTATTGTTGTTGTTGCTTTTATGAGATAATTGGGGTTGTGACTTGTCAGGGACACACAACCAGTGTCAAGTGTCTAGGTCCATATCAGAACTCAGGTCCTCCTGCCTCCAGGGTCACTGCTCTATCCACTGCTACCTCACTGCCCCTATTTCCTTATATCTCTATAGAAGTCATTTACCCTTAACTCGACCTCCATTGGATCCTTTTTTAAAGTGAAAAAAAACATTTAAGCAAAGCCAACAGGAATCATGTCTGATACTGTTTAGCAATGGTTCCCATTTAGTGGTTTGGGAGCCCATTGGAGACTTGTGACTCTAGTTCAAGAGGTTCATGTAAAAATTCTTTAATGATGCCTTAAGCAATAAAAAATGCAGAATATTATAAATAATAAATGGTGAATTTGAGGGTTCACAATACATTTCTTGTTGTTGTTGAAGGGGTTCAATTCAAAAGCAATTAGGAACAACTGCCATATAGCATTCAGAATCTGTTCTTACAAAGAACAAATTATATATGGTGGCAAAATTGAACCTAGTATCTTGGTACAATGCTATCTATAATTGAAATACATTATAGGTTAAATATTGTTGTTTGTCAGTTGTTCTAAAAGAGAACCAAAGACTTCAGGGGAGGTGATGTCTTGATTTGCAAATGAATTAGATTTGAATGAGACAGAGTCTCATAAATGAGACAAAGTTATCTGTCTCATTCTCTCTTCATTGGAGTCCGCTGACAAGATATAGATCAGGACAACTGGTGAGGGCTCTAAATGTGGTGGGAAACCTTGGCCTTTTAAAGTTAAGATCTTTTCCATGTCTCAGTATGACCAAGGCAATATCCATTCAGTGATGAAAGTCCAGGTAAGAATTGAAGCAAAAGATGCTCTAATTTGCCTTCACAAAAGAATTAGTCTTGGAAGGGAAGACTCTTAGTTTTCCTAGACTAAATATACTTTCATTAGTTGGCCCAAGAACTTTACCATTATGAGAAATAATTCATTTGGACCTCTACTCTATTGCAATCAGTATTAATCAATTTGATAGAATCATATCAAAGTTCTGTATATAAAGTCCCAGAACTGTGAGCAGCAGAGTCTAAGTTCATTTGTTTAATTATAGAAAGTCAACTAGAGGCCCTCCACCCTTGTTTTTCCTTGTCATAGTGCTCAAGCTCAGTGTAGCAGAACTGATTCAACTACATGAAAAGTCTCCCAGAATATTTTTGTACCTCCAAACCAATATCTTGCCTAATAGGAGCAAATGACTATCTTATGACTTTAGGTCACTGACTGTAATAGTTTGTACCATTTCCTCCTACCTAACCTAAGGAGAAGCTTCTCCATCTTTTGTGGAGATGTTGATTGCTTCATCCAACTTGTGACTCTGCTGAGACATTATTTTGCATATTTTGGCTTATACATCATATATCAATCAATGGGATTATTCTCTATTTGATATAGCTGTTCTTGAATAGGATACCCAACCCTATAATAATAAGGCGAGGAGATAGCATTTCAGATCATAAGGAAGATCTATGGTTCATTTCATTAGAGGGAACCATGGACCATTTAATAAAGTGCCATTGGCTCAGAGTTTTGCTTCAGTCTTTTTTATCCTAGGTAGGATAATTTTAATCACCAGGATGTTTCTTTTATCTCCTCTCATAAAAAATAATTTTGCTTTTCTTTTTTGAATTTAACAAACATTCCCCCATTAACATTTTTAAATATAAAATAAAGCATAAAACATTATTGTATATAAAACTATGAATCTCTGTTTCATAAAGCTAATTTTCAATGGTGGTACTTCTAAGGGAAAATATAGCCAAAGTTCCAGGACACTGACTTACAACCAGATTACAACCTATTCTTAAGTTTCCTAACACACAATATCAAATAAATAGTTAAAATGATAAGCAGTAAATGTTCCCAAAAATGGAAAAGTCACTTCCAGTTGTGATGTTCAATGGAAATTTAATTATAGAAGTGAACTTGAACTAGACCTTGAAAAATTGATAGGTCTGAGATAAGCAGCATTATAAAAGGGCATTCTAAGTCATGGAAATGACTTGAATGACACTTAGATTTCATCTACTTCAAAGCTTGGTATAAGGTATGCAAATTTATTTAAAATTTAATATATATTTCTGATGCAGGTATAACTGTCCCTTTTCTTTATTAATTACATTCATATAGTGCTTTAAGGTTTACAAATTATATAATTTCAGGTATATCGTGTTATTTGCCTTCATGTACTATTCTAACTAACCTGGGCTACTCACTTTTATACAGATCATACAACAGGTCTGGAATACATTCCCTTTTTGTCTCCTCTTAGGATCCTTAACATCCTTCAAGGGTCTATTCAAGTGCCAATTCTTAGAGAATGCTTTTCCTGAACCTTAGTTGATAATAATGTCTCTCTCCTCAAATACAAATTATCTTGTATTTATTTATCTGTGTACACATTGTATTCCCAATTTCCTAATCCCTATAAAAATGTATGCAACATATTGAGCTCCTACATATAAAGAATTTAAGGTTTAAGGATCTGTATTGGTAATTTGAGTTTTCATTTTCCAGGTTTAACAGGGGTGGCTATGGTAAGGCTGGTTCTATCTGGATTTTTCTCAATTTTGCCTCAAGGGTTTAACTCAATTAGTTTTATAGGGTGTATGTGTATGTGTGTGTGTACCTATATGCATATATATGTATATAAGATTTTCTATGTGTTTATAAGCTTTCCTACTTATAGAAAGATGTCCGTGGGTAAGATAGAAGTACATTACCCTGGCTTTTGGCACTTTCTATAGAAAATCAAAGTCTACCTCTCCTATATTTTCACAATACAACCATGGTGAAATAGAGACATTTCTCTCTATTGATCAAAATTTCTTCACAAATCTCTATCCTCTATTGTCATTAATTACAGAAAAATGCTTGACAGCTGACTAATTTTTAAATTTTTTATTAAGTAGAGGAAACAGATTCATATGCAGTGAGCACTCACGTGTACTCTTAATACATAGTCTCTGAGTCAAAACGGCTACATTTTCTCCTCATAGTTCTAGGAATTCCTCTGAAAGATAGAGGTATCTTTCTCTAAAACTATCAATTCAAGCCCCAATTTTGAGTGTATTCCCTCCACTTTTAAATGCTAATGACTAGCATCCCCATTTCAATTAACCAATTAGCTTGCTTGAAAGATAGAGCAAAAGTAAAAGTATGAGCATTCCCCCACTTCCCTAAAATCTTGGGAGTACACAATTTGATCTGTGATGAGAAAGGAAAGGGGGCTCAGAATTTCTTACCATAGTTTTTACATTACATTCAAAGGTATCTCCTCATTTCACCAGGGATTGATTGGCTAACTGAAAAGCTTGAGATGGGCTTGACTTCTGGATCTCATAAAATTCCTAGGGTCACTGGGACCTCTTACATAAAGAGACTTTTAATCTCTTTTGCCTAAAATGTAAGAATAAACACCAAAGGAAAGGACCAAGGTCCATATTCACAGATTACACATCAGCCTCAGATGGAGTCAGAGAAGGTCTCTTTCTTCACAGAATTGTCGATTTTCTCTTAGTGGAATACCAATATATAATACCTTGCACAAAGAGAAAATTTAGATCCTAATCAACTAATATCTTTTGAATGTACCTCAGTTCTAACTACATAACTGCAGCGAATCAAAGAGGTTTCTATTTAAAAGGTTATTCAAAAACAGAACCATTTGCTGAAGTTTGCACATGCCACAAATCTCTCCAATGTACTTTCAATATAGTTCCTCACTGTTCTTTTGGAATCAGGTTCCTCAACCTCTATCACATAAAGAATTGCTTCATTGTCACTTGTTCATATGGGCTGGCCTCAGTATTCTCCATTCTCCCATGCCATCCTCTATGAACATTCAATTTTTAAATAAAGAAATTAAAACCATCTATAGTTACATTTTTTTAAAATGCCCTAAATCACTGTTGATTAGAGAAATGCAAATTAAAACAACTCTGAGGTATCACCTCACACTTATCAGCTTGGCTAAGATGACAGGAAAAAATAATGATGAATGTTGGAGGGGATATGGAAAAACTGGGGTATTAATGCATTGTTGGTGGAGTTGTGAACTGCTCCAGTCATTCTGAAGAGCCATTTGGAACTATGTTCAAGGGGCTGTAAAACTGCATATCCTTTGATCCAGCAAAGTCACCACTGGATTTGTATCTTGAAGAGATCCTAAAAGAGAAGAAAGAATCCCCAAGTGCAAAAATATTTATAGCAGTACTTTTTGTGAGGGCAAGGAATTAGAAATTGTAAGAATGGAAATAGTTGAATATGAATGAGATATGAATGTAATGGTATATTATTGTTCTATAAGAAATGATAAGCAGGATGATTTCAGAAAAGCCTGGAAATTTTTACATGAACTGATGCAGAGTGAAGTGAGTAGAACTAGGAGAACACTGTGCACAGTTACAGCAAGATTATATGATCAACTGTGATAGACTTAGTTCTTCTCATCAATATGGTGATCCAAGACAATTCCAATAGACTTGAGCTAGAAAATTACTTCCACATCCAGAGAGAGGATTATGAAGCCTGAATATGGATGGAAACATACCATTTTTACCCATTTTTGTGTTTGCTTTTTTCTCATGGTTTTTCCCTTTTGTTCTAATTTTTCTTTCACAACATGACTAATAAGGAAATGTATTTAAAATGATTGTACATATATAACCTGTATCAAATTGCTTTTGACCTAAGGGAGGGGGGGAGGAAAGGAAGCAGGGGAAAATGAGAATGAATTTGAAACAAAAAAATTTTTGATAAATATTAAAAGTAGTTTTTCCATGCAATTGGTAAAAAATTATTTTTAAAAAAGATTATTGATTTCATAATATTCAAAAAATTCCTGTCTTGATGCTTGTTATAGCCTTCTCCAACTCAACAATAATAAAGATAACAAAAGTAAAGAAAGTTGACTTCTTGTCTCATAAGAATCATGGTCCTTATAGACCTTCCCAGGCCATGTGGGGCTCTTTCTGATGGGATTTAGAAGCTATGGTCAACTAAAAAGTCACCTCCCCTTCTTCAAGTGAAAAATCAAACCAACTTAATTTGGCACCTGTAAACTAACTATATCCAGAGTAGATTTGGGACACCTCATCCTTTCCTTTTTCTCTTAGGAGTCCTCTTTCTGCTCTGGGCCTACACTCACAGAGCAAATTTAATCATTGAGCAATTTTAAAGTAAAAGAAAATCAAATTTAAAATCTCAAAAAGTGTTGAGATATGGCCTGATATTATTGTAACATTATTAACAGCATTGCAACAAAAGTGAATAAATAGGAAGATTTTGAAGTTTTATAAAAATTTCTAAGCTGCCAGTAAAAGGAAAAGGTGCTAAAATTAAGATGTCTCTTATAGAAGATTCAGATTTGTCAACAAATCTTTTTTATGAAGATAGTTGGTTGATCAAGATGACTCTGAAAAGCCCTTTAGAACAAAATGAACTGAGTGAAGATGAATGTGAAAAATACATATTATTAATGAATGTATAGGGACCACAAGTAAACTAGCATGAAAGTATCTATTATGCCTAGCATAATTTTGTCTTAAATTAGTCATATATGAAAAAGTTCTTATATTCATTTCTGAAAACAATGAGAAAATAATCTGATAGTTTCTCAAAAATAACTGAATAAGAATGTTTAATATGTGAACCTTTGCATAACTTTTTTCTTCATGATTTTATTAGACTAATGTCTATCTGGTTCTGAATTCATTGTGTGGTAAAAATGAATTCTGAGATCACGTACCTCAAAGATAGCATCATTTCTATAAAAAGCCTTAATTCAATAGTACTATACTGGTTCACATGTATTCATTACCAATTTTGATCAGAATATATTTGGTTTTCTCTCCATGGAAATAATTTTATGGATACTAAGATTGGAAGCCTGCTGTTGTCAGATGCAGAGCAATCCTATCTTAATTTTTGAATTAATTCCTCGGTAGCTATTTTATACAGATCATGCTTTCACTTTGCAGCTAAATTAGATAACAGATTTAATCTTGAAAATTGTTTTAATCAGGTGGGAAAGCTGTTGTAATGACTAAATATAGCTCCAAAGAGGGAATGAGAAAATGGTTCCCATTACTCTTTTGCAGAAAGGGGAGATGACGCAGTGGTCAACAAAACCATTTGGTACTGGCTGAGAAATAGAGCAGTCGATCAGTGGCATAGTATAGGATATCAGGACAAGCTAGGTAATAATGTTAGCAATTTAGTGTTTGATAAACCCAAAGACCCCAGCTTTTGGGATAAGTACTCAATATTCGTCAAAAACTGCTGGGAAAATTGGAAACTAGTGTGGAAGAAATTAAGGCTGGACCCACACCTAACACCACACACCAAGATAAGATCTAAATGGGTTCATGATCTAGATAAAAAGAGTGATATTATAACCAAATTAGAGGAACATAGGATAGTTTACCTCTCAGACCTGTGGAGATTGAATAAATTTATGTCCAAAGAAGATCTGGAACTCTTAATTGAACACCACATAGATAATTTTGATTATATTAAGTTTAAAAGTTTCTGTACAAACAAAACTAATGCAGACAAGATTAGGAGGGAAGCATCAAATTGGGAAATCATCTTTACATTCAAGGATTCTGATAAAGGTCTCATCTCTAAGATATATAGAGAATTGTCTCATATTTATAAGAATTCAAGCCATTCTCCAATTGATAAATGGTCCAAGGATATGAACAGACAATGTTCAGATGATGAAATTAAAACTATTTATAATCATATGAAATGGTGCTCCAAATCACTATTGATCAGAGAAATGCAAATTAAGACAACCCTGAGGTACAACTACACACCTGTCAGATTGGCTAAAATGACAGGAAAAGATAACGATGAATGTTGGAGGGGATGTGGGAAGACTGGGACACTGATACATTGTTGGTGGAGCTGTGAACGGATCCAGCCATTCTGGAGAGCAATTTGGAGCTATGCTCAAAAAGTTATCAAACTATGCATACCCTTTGACCCAGCAGTGTTTCCATTGGGCTTATATCCCAAAGAAATCATAAAAGAAGGAAAGGGCCCCACATGTGCAAGAATGTTTGTGGCAGCCCTTTTTGTAGTGGCTAGAAACTGGAAACTGAATGGATGCCCATCAATTGGAAAGTGGCTGAATAAATTATAGTATATGAATGTTATGGAATATTATTGCTCTGTAAGAAACCACCAGCAGGACAATTTCAGAGAGGCCTGGAGAGACTTGCATGAACTAATGCTCAGTGAAGTAAGCAGAACCAGGAGATCATTATTCATGGCAAAAACAGTACTATATGAGGATCAGTTCTAAGGGACATGACTCTCTTCAACAGTGAAATGCTTCAAACCAGTTCCAATTGTTTGGTGAAGAAAGCCATATACACCCAGAGAGAGGGATGTGAAATGTGGACCACAACATAACATTTTCATGTTCTCTATTGAGGTTTGCTTGCATTGTATTTCCTTTATCTGATTATTGTTTCTTGTAGATATGATTTCTCCTGCACAAAAATGATGCAATAACTATACATATATTCAATTTCTTAAGTATTCTAACATAATTATCATGTAGTGGATATCCTGCCATCTAGGGGAGGGGTGGGGAGTAGGGGGGAAAAATTTGTAACAGAAAGCTTTGTAAGGGTTAATGTTTAGGAATTACCCATACATATGTTTTGCAAATAAAAAGTATTAATAAAAATAAATAAAAAAGAAAGGGGAGACTACATGGGTGTGGTATTATATACTATATATGATATTGTATCTTTCTGATATGTCATTTAGTGTTCCTTTCTTCATATTTCATTACAAGGGATAACTCTTTGGGACAGGGTGAGAGCGGAAATCCCATGGAAAATATATTCTTCTAAAAGAAGAATAATGGATTCAAAAAGCAGAATGAGATATTTTTGGGACGTGGCAAATACATAGATTTGTTTACTTAATTGTTCATATGCTATAAAGATTTTGAAGAGTCTTTCTTTCTAATTGGGAGGAATTTGAAGAAGAGGCATTTAAAATAAATGTATACTCTTCTTTAAAAAATAGGTGACAAGAACAAAAGATAAATATAAACATTTATTTAAAAAAAATAAACACATATCGAATTGAATAAACCACCCCCTGAAGGGTGTCTATCATGTCTCAGTTGCCTTCTTACTCCACTCCTGCAGGCTCCTTCTCTTCTTTATGAGCCTTCCTTGAATCTCCATTTTGGAGAAAGACCCAGATCAACCATATTTCATTTTCAGACTTAGCCAATATGCCCAAATTGGCTACTTCCTTCCTCATCCATTTCCTCCTCAGATTTCATTATATATGTTGTCCCCAATTAGAATATAAGCTCTTTGAGAGCAGAGACTGTCTTTTTTCTTGTATTTGTATCTCCAGCATCTGCCACACAATAAGATTAATAAATTTGTGAGACCTCATTTGAAGAGAACCTTTAAAGTTATATTTGCTTCTATCAAGTAAAAAAAACAGATAAAAAAAACCTTTTACAATCATCAAAAAAAGATATAGTATGATTTTATATTCTTCATACTTTTCAATCAGCCATATCACTGAAGATGTGTTCTGCTCCAGAAAATTATCTATGCTAGTATTTTGTGATAGTCCTGTGGCATAACAAAAGTCCCTCCCTAGAGGATATAGGGTTCCCTTGTTGATTCTTACTTTCTATGACTGGGCTCATAATACCAAGCTCTCCCAACAGAACTGTAGCTACAAACAGGTTATGAACTTGTCCAGCCACCAATTTATGTGTAAAGGAAAGCCAGTGGACCAGGTAGAAATATCAGGGAAAACAACCCCTTAATGATTAAGATGCTGAGAATAACATGAAAAACAGTAGGAATCAGGTCAATGCAAGACTTAATTGGCAAGAAATAGAGAAAAGAGAAAAGAAATGGGTAAAAGGAGGAGACCCAATATACAACTCAGATATGCACACTCAGAGTAGCATTAACTAAGAGCAGCATTGCATTGGGGAGCACAGAGACACGGGTCCATTCTGCTCCAATATTCTCCTGAGAGTGGAATATTTATATTCTGATTTCAATGGCCACTTGTTACTGGTTGCTTTGCATGTTAGGGTTCAGAGCACAGAGAGGATTAGAGGAGTACATAGTTATGTGAAGAAAAGATATTGGAAAGATATTATTTTGGGGTACACAACAGCTGTGACCTAAAAAAATTATTGTCAAGTCAACTGTATATCCAAAAACACCCTTGTTTGTCTTTTTCAATGAATAAATTCTATAAGATACTGCCTTCCTTAAGGGAAAACTATCATAAGGGTCTCAAGACCACCAGGCTAATCTCTTAACAACTGGTCTAATTAGTCTCACTTTCATACCTGCATCAAATATGAGATACCTTAATGCAAGCATTGATATCTACATAAAAATAATTTACAGGTGAGAAAGTAAGCATATGGGTTAGTGGCTGACTGATACTTTCTCAATTAACCTTTTGAAAATAGTGACAATAATATACACGGCCTTTTTTTCATTCTTCTAAAATAGTCCTCTCTGATATTTCTTAATAAAAACTCTTAATGCCTTTAAAATGGTTTTACCTCTAGCATTTATTTATTCTGCATGTTTTTGGTCAACTCTAGCTACTCTTACTCCACCTTTAATGTATTGTCAGTGCCTCATGTATTATATTGACTAGTGAGATAGTAGAGAACAAAAATTTGGGTTACTCTTCTAATGAGAATAAATTGTCCTGGAAATGCTACAAGATGTATTCCATATTGAGTCTATGTATAATCCTTCTCATTTCATCTACAAATGTTCTTTTATTTCTTCATCTTTAAAATAAGAGACTGTTCTAGGTCTCTTTGCTCCCCTCCAGCTCCAGATTTTAGATCATATGTCTTTCTTGTAGTGCATGTCCCTTTTTAATCTATCATGAGGGAATTTGGGGAGTTACTTTCCAGGCATGTATGTGTGATTTATGTGCTGAGAAGCCAGTGACTGATTGCTGAACTAAAACAATTGAGGAACCAAGGGACCTTCTTAAAAGATGTGAGAGTTTCCATTTGGTCTCCTCCTAATTATAACCCTTAAGACAATAACATGTATTGCCAACAAGGAATAGGAGAGACAAAGGGTGCTTCCCTATTCTAGTCACAGTACTCTTTTCTACAAGGCATCTAGGGTTGAAGAAGTTAACCAGTCTGTACCAGATACCTGGGCTGCCTTGCCTATTTTGGGGGGATTCCTCTCCTATAATAAGCTTTAGTGGTGGCAAGACATGTCTTAAAACAATAGCAACATTTACTGAAACAATTGGATTGCAGCAGTATTAGCAAGAATGGACATCCAATGAGATGATGAGAAATCATCAGCATTAGAGAGAGACCAGCAGAAAAATCAAACTGAGATGTTTGATTCTTACAATGCCCAGAAGAAAAGAAATTGCAATTGGCTAATTAAAAGTTCCGTGGGACCAGTTTTATGTCTTAATGAGTTTTAAACATTGGCTTCCCAACTCACTGTAACAGTAATCATAAATTAGCTGAATTTTATTTCAGTAATTCTGTAAAGCCCTCAGTAATTCTCTTGTTCTTGTCATTGCTTTCTTTGCACAGGAATAGATTATTTGAACTATATTAACTTTATGTTTGTACATTGAGTTCTACTTTTTACTTTTCCTCTTTTTGGGGAAACCTTTTCCTTAGATCAGCTAAAGTGGTGGTCATGATCCATTGAATGCAGTACCACTACTTTATTATAAGCCAACCCTCTGCACAGGCAAAGGTCAAGATCCTTAGTAACAAACAGGGTACAAAAAAGGCTAGTTTACATAACACATGACCTGCCTGTGGTCTCCACTAAGCAGTTGCCTCTAATTTCTATACTAGTTTAATAATGGGTCTACCTGACTCCAAACTCATCTCCACTCTGGCTCCTTTCTCTCTCAGTTGCTTTTTGCTATTTGGTGAGGTGCTTAGGATCTTCCATCATTTGTCTATCTAATGTTTTGTGAATAAGCTTATACTCTATATTAGCTTTTCCTTTGATTACCATGTTTTTCTGCTTGGCAAAGGTGTTAAGCACTGCTGGCTAACATGGTTTCTGGGCTTTTTCATCCTCTTCATAGGGGTGACTGTTTTGTCTCACTTAAATTTTTTCCCTAAACTTAATTACCATGAATAAAAACATTGAATGTACAAACAATAATTTTTATTAAAGCTTTTTATTTATAAAACATATGCATGGGTAATTTTTCAACATTGACCCTTGAAAAGCTTTCTGTTCCAAATTTTTCTCTCCTTCCCCCCACCTCCTCCCCTAGATGGCAGGAAGTCTAATACATGTTAATTATGTTAAAATACTTGACAAATCGAATATGTGTATACATATTTGTACAGTTATCTTGCTGTATGAGAAAAATTGGATCTACAAGAAAAAAAATCTGAGAAGGAAAACATAATGCAAGCAAACATCAATAGAAAGTGTGAAAATGGTATGTTGTGGTCCACCCTCAAATCCCACAGGCCTCTCCCTGTGTGTATATGGCTTTCTCCCTCACTGAACAATAGGAACTGGTTTGAATCATCTCATTGTTGAAGAGAGCCATATTGATCATCGCATAGTCTTGTTGTTGCCGTGTATAATGATCTCCAGTTTCTGCTCATTTAACTTAGCATCAGTTCATGCAAGTCTCTCCAGGCCTCTCTGAAATCGTTCTGCTGGTCGTTTCTTACAGAACAATAATATTCCATAACATTCATATACCATAATTTGTTCAGCCATTCTCCAATTGATGGGCACCCATTCAGTTTCCAGTTTCTTGCCACTACAAAAAGGGCTGCTACAAACATTTTTGCACATGTGAGTCCCTTTCCTTCCTTTAAGATCTCTTTGGGATATAGGCCCAGTAGAAACACTGCTGGGTCAAAGGGTATACACAGTTTGATAACTTTTTCAGCATAGTCCCAAATTGCTCTCCAGAATGGTTGGATCCGTTCACAGTTCCACCAACAATGTATCAGTGTCCCAGTTTTCCCACATCCCCTCCAACATTTGTCATTTTCTTTTCCTGTCATCTTAGCCAATCTGACAGGTGTGTAGTGATACCTCAGAGTTGTCTTAATTTGCATTTCTCTGATTAATAGTTAATTTGGAGCACCTTTTCATGTGACTAGAAATAGTTTTAATTTCATCATCTGAAAATTGTCTGTTCATATCCTTTGACCATTTATTGATTGGAGAGTGGCTTGAATTCTTATAAATATGAGACAATTCTCTATATATTTTAGAAATGAGGCCTTTATCAGAACCCTTAAATGTAAAGATGATTTCCCATTTTATTGCTTCCCTCCTAATCTTGTCTGCATTAGTTTATAAACAAGAATTCTCAAAAACATCTTTCATGAAATCATAAATTCCATTATTCCTAGTTTGTTTTTTAAAATGGGTATGCTAATGTTATGCTAGAGAATGACAAAAACATCTTGCTTGTATCTGTATCCTATTCCAAATTTTCATCTGTTTTTTTCTATTGTTCAAACTTTTTCCAAGAAATAGTGAAGTTCCAAGAAATAGAAAAAATCCTTATTTGTATCCATTTCTCATTTTCAGATTTGATAACTTGCTTAATAAAAAACAGGGTGGGGTTCTATAAAAAATTTCAGTGTCTTCATCTTTCTTCCTTTCTTCTAATCTGGCGATTAATTTTTATCTTTGCTACTCAAATAACAGAATAGCATACAGAGAGCTAGATATGAAATGACCCCCACATCAATAACTAGTCATTTCTTTTTTTAAGTTATTGTTTTTAATAGAGTTGCCCATAGTCTTCAAAGTCCAGTGGCAAGACAAAAGTCAGTGGTAAGAGGTTTGGATGATTGGCAACGGCTCAGTAAGCATTGAATGACCTTGATGTCTTCCATATCTAACCAAGCTCTAAGTGCTCTACAATACCTTCAGTCACCTACTTGGTTATTGGAACAAATTGTTCTCATCCACCCATCCTCAACCTAGTTTAATCCATATGCTAAGATGGTTTTACTAAGTTGTGGCTACTGTGCATCTTACATCTTACATCCCAGATGAGAACTGGGTGAAGGTGGACACCAAAGATGGATGAGCAGCCCTGAAAAGAGTTCAGCAGCCCTCACACCATAAGTACTAGTTTTCTCTGAACATACATACACTCCAAGATATCGAAAGTATAAATGGAAAGTAATCTCAGAGTGATGGCAATTAGTGAGTAGAGGGAATCAGAAAAGGCCTCCTTACAGAAGATAGGAGTAGAGCTGAAACTTGAAGGAGACCAGGGATGAGGAAGAAGGGCATTCCAAGAAACAGATCACCAGTGCTAATGCATTGCTGTTGAAATGGAGGATTGTGCCATGCATTAGAAACAGGAACTAGGCCAGTATAACTGTATTGTAGGGAGGCGAATAAAGAGTTAAAAAGACTGAAAAGATAGAAAAGAGCCAGGTTGTGAAGGGTTTTAAAAATCAAACAGAACATTGTTTATTTAATGCCAGAGGTAATAAGGAGTCTTTGCAGTTTATTAAATAAAAGATGAGAGTGACTTTAGGGAAAGTATTATAGGCTCTGTGTTAAGCATTAGAAATACAAAAACCAAAGAGAAGTAATCTTCATAATAAGATTAATAAACAACAGATAATTTGAGAAAGAAGAGAGCACTCTCTTAAAAACTGTGACAATCAAGAAAGGCTTCAAAGTGAAGACGGCACCACTCTTAAGCTTTGAAAAGTAATATTTTGAAAAATAGAAATAAGAGAAAAAGATGTCAAGATCTTCAATTTCAAGGATGTCATAATCCCTTGCAATGCTTTCCAGGTTGCTTCTTAAAATCTGCACTTCCAATACTAACATCGAAATCTGACTTTGTCAGAGTTTCTTCTTTTACTTATCCTAAATATAACATAAAGGTTTACTTCCTTTTAAGTTTTTAATTATTTCTATTTCAGCAACCAGTTTCTTCTTATTTGTCAAAAGTAGAATCCAAATAATAGCAGTTCCCTTGTTACTTTCTCTACCTTTTGAAGAATGAATCAGTAACCTCAAAGGATCAACCTCTTCTCTCTATATGGGAAAAGCTTCCAACCTATGACATAGCTGGAAAAAAAATTTCTCCTTCCTTACCTCTTTATTATATTCTTCTGTTTTCCAGTTATGGTAGCCATCCCTATTAAAGCAGAGAAACTGTTAGATTCTTGTTATCCCCAAAATACTGTAAGAAAAGACAAAAGGGATGGTTTCAGAAAACATGGGAAAACTTTTATGTACTAATGTAAAGTGAAGCAGGCAGTACATAATAACAGCAATATTATAATGATAATCAATGGTTAAAATCTTAGATATATTTATCAAGACAATGATCCAAGACCTATCCACCATCACAGAGAGCTAAGGGATTCTAAGGAAAAAATAAAGTATGGTGAGACTAAGTCCCCAGGTGTTAGTATTTGATTCAGATCTTAGTAGGTAGCTGTTTTCAATCAACTGAGTAACTATGTTTGGCAATTCATCATTAGTTCTTAGTCCATAGTTTCTATTTATTTGTTTTTTCAGGTTTAGGTTTATGCATTTGACTTTTATTGGTTGAATGTGTTCTGGTCTCAATTCACAACCGATTTTTCCTTCAGTTATGTCCTAATTACAGAAGTTGGTTAAATTGTTCTGTTTTCTTTACCTTTTTGGTCAGTTCTTGAGCTATCAGTAATTTTCCTTTACTGGATCTTTCATAAATAGTAAGCTAGTTTTTTTCTTTTCCTCATTTGCTTATTTAAAGCATATATAGTTGCATGTATTGCTTAACAAGAATTACAATTGTTTCCTTTAAGAATCTGGGAGATTTTGTTTTTTAATGGATTAGTGGTTTTATTTTGTCTTTCTATGATGAGATCAAATACAGTTCATTTTCTTTAATTATGTGTAAAAATCACATTTCTAGTAATATTTTTGTTTCTTTTTCTCCTTCTGTTCGTATTATTATAAACACATAAGAGCATAGGACTTTCTCACCTTTATTACCATCCATTTGCAGCATACACAAAAAATCTGAGGTGAG
The DNA here is from genome assembly GCA_023553655.1 of Myrmecobius fasciatus. Taxonomy (NCBI): domain Eukaryota; kingdom Metazoa; phylum Chordata; class Mammalia; order Dasyuromorphia; family Myrmecobiidae; genus Myrmecobius; species Myrmecobius fasciatus. Next base: position 61,771 of record JAJPUD010005083.1, on the reverse strand, counting down.
ACTACATGCAAGTTTTCACAAAGAATAGAGAGTATATTTATGAGGTAGGATCAATAGCAATGTTAAAAGAACCCATATAGAAGTTGAGACTACTTTGTAATAGGTAAGAGGATCAGACCAACTATTAGCCAGCTGATCAACAGCACATGACTTTTAAGTTCTGGACCACTTTGATCCCTCTTTAACTAAAATAATATTTAGTAAAGTGCTTAGCACAATACGTGGCACATGGTAGGCAATAGGTTTTTGTTCTCTTCCCTTTCTTTACTTTCCTATTCAACTTACTGACAGAGCTTTATGAAAATTATGTTGAGGAAATTAAGGGGCCAAAGACTCAAGTATGTCTAAACACTGGCTTTTGCTTTACCTGCAACATTGTTTTCTGTATCCCAATTTGAGTTGATTCCCTCAATCTTATTATGTCATTTAGCATAGTATTATAACCTTTGGAGTACTTTTTCTCACTTCATTATTTTACTGTATCTGTAAATGCCGAGAAATACATATTTTGGACCAGCTTGATTTTCAAAGAGGAAGATCAAATTTCCAACCTTCACTAAATTAAGTTCCAGACAAGCATCTACTTTCACTTCATGGACTACATGAAAGTCTTTGTGTGGATCACAACAAAATGTGTCAAGTCCTCAAAGATGTGGGGGTACCAAAACATCTTATCTGTCTCCTGAGGAACCTGTAATGGATAAAGAAGCAACAGAAATGAACATGAAACAATTGATTGGTTTAAGATTGGAAAAGAAATACAGCAAGACCTATTGTAACCTATTTATTTAACTGATATGCAGAATACATCATGCAAAATGCCAGGCTAGACAGATCAAAAGCCAGAATTAGCATTGCCAAAAGAAATATCAACAACAGGCAGACAAATACCACTCTGATGGCAGAAAATGAAGAAGAATTAAGAAATTTATAGATGAGGGTAAAAGAGGGAAATGTATAAGCTTGCTTGAAGTTCTACAGCAAAAAAAAACTAAGATCATAGCAATGGGTCCCATAATTCCCTGACAAATACAAGAAGAAATAGAAATTGCATCAGATTTTATATTCTTGGGCTTAGAGATCACTGTGGATGGTGACAGCAGCCATGAAATTAAAAGATGCTTGCTTCTTGGAAAAAAAAAAGTTATGGCAAATCTGGATAGCATACTAAAAAGCAGACTCATCCCTTTGCCAACAAAGATCCAAATGGTCAAAGTTATGGTTTTTCCAGTAGCAATGTATGTACAAGAGAGGTAAACTGTAAGGGAAAACTGAACACTGCAGAATTGGTACTTCTGAATTGTAGCGTTGTAGAAAATTTTGAGAGTCTCTTGAACAGCAAAGAGATCAAATCAAGAATACTTAAAGAAATTAATTCCGACTATTCATTGAAGCTGAAACTTAAATACTTTGACCACATAATGAGAAGGCAGGACTTATTGGAAAAGTCCCTGATGTTGGTAAAGATTGAAAACAAAAGGAACAGAGGATGAGATGGTAGATAATATCATGGCAATACTGAACATAAACTTGTACAGAGTCTGAGAAACAGTGGGGGATAGAAGGAACCAGCACATTATCTATGGTTCATGGAGTCAGAGTTGGATATGCTTGTACAACTGAACAACAACAAAATCAAAAGGAAGACCATGTCTTTTAATTGTGACAATACAGTACTAGTGTTGACTATTGGATGTGATCATATTTAGTTAACTTTCCCTTGAATTTCTTTTCTCATAGTGGAAAAAGAATGTCAAGTCTAAGCAGAAAAAAACCTTTCAATGACATAATTAAATAATCAGCACTACTGTAAAGAATGGATAGTTCTAATAGCTAATGTTGGTTTAATCATTAGTTCTTTCTGCATAATTTTTTGCATGTTCTTTCTGATAATTTGAATAGCAAGAGGTGTTAGATTTTATTATATTTAATCTATTTCCATTTCAATAGATATTTATTAAGATCCAACAACATACAAGGCTCTGTTCTGGGCACTATTTTTACAAAAACAGTTTTTGTCCTTGAGAACTTTTCTTTTACTGGGATGTTGTACTGTCTGTCTATGCTCAGATGTGCTGCTGATACCGCTGTGTTCCATAGGGCACTGTACATGTTAACGATTAAATTTGGGGAGAAAAAAATCTTGATAAGAGCCCCATTTGCAGGAATGACAAAATCCGAAGTTCTCTGTTGGCTAAAAATCCTGTTTGTACATATTCAGTTTGTATCCTTTGGCAATAACAGATTAGAATTTTTATGTGGTTAATGATATATCCATAGGAGCTAAACTGAAAACAATATGAAATTTATAATATAGTATCTGCCCATGAATTTTGCTGATTAAAATAATTTCCTTTCTAATTGTGCTAGCACCAATTGATGTTATCACCAATTTAATTTTTATGAAATCAATTATTAGTGTAGGAGGGAAAACATTGTCATGCTTTCTTTTGGTTTATGAAGAGTTATGACATCTCTTTGGTGTTAATTTATAGTGAAATATTTAACTATAATTTGAATTTTGGCTACTCAATAGCCTATTCAATGCAAAACATGCTGAGAACACACAGAGAAAACAAAATCTAAATTATTTTATGAAAATGATAATTGTAGAGGGTGTCTATGTATATATGTATAATGTATGTAAGGGATAATTTTTTTCTTGTACTAATTTTCACTTGATTTTATTTTATGTCAGGTGCCAAGTAATGCATTTACAAGAGGTCAAACTCAGAATCTTTTTAAATTAAGGATACAAAAGTTTTTTTTTTTTTAACACAGTATGTCAATCAGAATTGACCACTAATATGTTAAAGTTTTTAAAGTCTTTATGGGTACAACACTGGACATGCTAATTTATATATGCTTTACTCATAAATGTCAGAAAAGATCACTTTACTTTAAGAATAACATGACATATCATTGTTTTCAGGTCAGGTGATTTTCTGATTCCTGACTGGCTTCATCATTTCTTGATGGGAATAAAAAATCATCTTGAAAAACACTTTAGAGATATATACCAATTGCTATCTGCAGTGCAAACTTGAGCAGCTATTTGAGGAACAGTTTGGTCTCACTTATAACACTTTTTCAGAGGCTTGTATATTCCAGGAATCAGGAATTGAAAAAATCAGATTGGGGAGACCACTGAACATTAAGCTACCTAGTCTAGATTTTACCTAACAGGTTTGAGGGAATTACTGGAGGTTTTTTCATAAGATTATGTGATTGTAACCAGAACTATGCATTAGGAAGATTATCTAAGCAGAAGTTTGTAAAGTGGATTGGTGAAAGACCAATTTGAAGGCAATTATAATAGATCAGGTAATGAGAATCCAAATTGTGGTGGCAGCAGAAGGATTTGATACATAATTGGATGTGGCCAAGTGAGGGAGAGAGGGGAAGAATTGCTGACTCTGAGGTTTCTAGCTTCAGTAATTAAAGCAAATATTGGCATCATTTAGAAGCATGCATATGATAAAATAAGATAGAGGGAAATTCACAAATAATAATTTTGAATGTGAATGGGAAAAATTCACCCATAAAACAGAAACAACACAAATGGATTAAAAAATCTATAAGAATCCAATAATATGTTGTTTTCAAGAAAAACATTTAAAAATGAGAGGTAATTTGAGAATGTGCATTTCAGCAAAAGCTTTGGAAGAATCACAGCACAGGCACAATAATGGCTGTCAAGCTCCTTTGAAAATGATCCAAGATTATAGACCTCTCTATCTGTCTGTCTGTCTCTCTCATACACACACAAACACACACATTCTCCTCCCATCTTCTTCTTCTTCTTCTCCCTTCAGTTCCCTCCCTTCCTCCCCCAGAATCCTCTCTGACCCTATAGGATCATGAAACCTTTAATATTTCCAAAGTATATCATAGTCTATATAGTCTTCTCTTCTTTATGTATAAATTAACAGGAGGGGAAGCAATTCTGTCACTCAGATTTGTTGATGTCTGGATTTTTTAAAGTTAACTCCATTTAAAAAAATCAAAATCATAAGTGGGTAGATAATGAGTATTTCTTTTTCTTAAAAAAAAGTACTAAAAAGTACACTTCTGGCCAAATTCTATGGTGCCAAAAGGTAAAGAATGCTATTTGGCATACCAGGGGTATTTGAGGCTCTAAAGGAAAAAGGCCTTTTACCAAGGGCTAGAAAGGGAATCTGTTGGTCTACAAAGAGCATTTTATTCCAATGTCCAACTTCTCCAGAAATCCAAATCCTTGGTTCTAGTCCAATAATCTTTGAACCTAAATAGTGGTCATGTAATCTTTATCATCAGGAAGACATTACTGACTTAAGCTACAATTTGCCTTAAAGATTAAGTTAGTAATGGTGAGTAAGGAAGTAGATTTGCCAACATTAAAGATTCCTTATTTTCAAACTTTCCTTGTTTCCTACACCTGCAAACTCTCTTCCATCCTAGTTGAAGGTAGACAAGGTGAAATATGTCCTTAGAACTTAATAAAGTGCATGAAATTCTTACTTGTTCTTTTTGCAGGTAAATCTTTGCTGTTGCCAAAGTGCATCCCTTAGCATTGCCCACATAAACAAAGATAGACAAAGCTATAGTTTTATGTGGGTTCAGAACCAACGGAACCTTATAGCTTGAGAAAGGCCCCCTTGGTCCCAAGATCACAGGTCTGATGCCAGCAACTGGTTCTTTCTCTAGTAGTTTATTCAAAATTGGGTGATTATAATCTGGACGGACATTTCCTAGAAGTGTCAAAAACAGAACAAGATGAAGGGCATAGCACCACTTAGTATAAATAGATTGTATACATCTTTTAAGGACAAGACTATTTAAGTGAAGGTTAGCATGGCTTTATTTTTTCCAAGAAAAATTAAAAAGAAACGGAAACTGAAACTAGCTAAGGTTTTTTTTCCCTTCTTTACCAACTGAGAATAGTAGTTTTTAGCTTAGTATAAACAAGTTATTTGCCATGAATATATTAAACTTGTCAGGATAGTAGTGAATCCCATCCAGACAGCCTGCGTTTGCTACCATTTTCATTGGATATCCTGGAGCATGGTTTATGCCTTGGCTGAGAACAGTGCAAGTGACCTGAGAACTCCCCTAAGGAGGGAGTTGTACCCCTAGCACATACTGATTCATTTTATCTAAACAAAATTTGCTTCTCCTCCAACCCATTTTCAGAACAATTAGGTCCTGCTATGTGTTTTTCCATAGTAGAAAAAGAGGTAAGGCTGAATGTCCTACCTTTTTCAATCTTAATATGAGCATTCTTAACTTAGGTCCTACTTTTATCTGCTATTCTTCACCACATTATAATGGAGTGACATAAAGAATTGGAAAATGGAGAGATTATGATTTGAAAACAAATACAGGCTATGTGTTTCTTTGTTCTGATATATTTTCCAAGTTCCCAGCTAAACCACCCCAAAACATTCTCTGTTGTTAGTGAAAATATATTGTCCTGTTCTTTTAGAGTACAGTAAGGGACAGACTTCCCTGGCTAAGCTAACACTCCAGAGTAGCTCTCAGATTGATTAATTTTCCAAAGTAGTGAAATTCTACAAAGAAAAACGTATAAGAAAAGTTACAGAGTTAACCTGTTTTGATCATTGGAAAGAGAACCAGCTATTTGAATCAGATTTTTAATTCCTTAAGTATCTTAGCTATTATTCTTAGAAGCTTCCTTACTTGCATGCCCCCCTCTCCTTCTTTCCTCTTTTCTCTCCCTTCTCCCGTCTTCCCTCTCCCCTCTCCCCTCCCCTTCTTCTTTGTCCCTTTCCCCTTTCCCTCTCCCCCTCTTTCCCTCTCCCTTCTCTCCTCTCCCCTCTCCCTCTCTTCTCTCTCTCTCCCCTTCTCTCTCTCTCTCTCTCTCTCTCTCTCTCTCTCTCTCTCTCTCTCTTTGTCTCTCTGTCTTTCTCTCTCTCTCTGTCTCTCTCTCTCTGTCTCTCTTACTCTGTCTGTCTCTCTCTCTGTCTCTCTGTCTCTCTGTCTCTCTGTCTCTGTCTCTCTCTGTCTCTCTGTCTCTCTCTGTCTCTCTCTCTCTCTCTCTGTCTGTCTCTCTGTCTCTCTCTCTCTATTTGTTTTTAGCTAGTTATTTAACAAGCCAGATCCTTACTGTGATAGGCCTTTCAGTTCTTCCTAATGGGGCATTCCTTAGTCAGGAATGCCTTATGAGGAGTGTTCCAGGAACTCACTGGAATTGATTTAGGAGAAAAACCAAAGCATGGCTTGGCTCTGGAATAGAGCCCTAATGTTTTCCACATTGGCTATGTTCAAACTCTTATGTATACAGATTCTGCATTCCATAAAGCCAGCATCAGATGTGTGAAATCACTCTGTTGTGGATCACTGTTACTATCCTTTTGTGTGAGAAACTGATTAAATAATTTTGTCAATGGGACAGCTAGGTGGCACAGTGGCTAGAATACTGGTCCTGGAAACAGGAAGACCTGAGTTCAGATCCAGCCTCCAACACTTGATACTTACTAGATATGTGACCCTGAGCAAATCACTTAATCGTACTTGCCTCACCAAAAAAAAAAAAAAAAAAAAAGAAGAAGAAGAAGAAAGAGGAGGAGGAGGAGGAGGAGAAGAAAGAGGAGGAAGAGAAGGAGAAAAGAAAAGAAAAATGAGAAATATATCCAGAATTGAAATGGAGGATTGAAGTAGAATTTATTGTGAATCAACTGATGCAAAAAGGCAGGGGTAGCAATTATGATCTCAGACAAAGTTATGACTGAAATAGATTCAATTAAAAGAGATAAACAGGTATCTAAAGATATCTACATTTTGATAAAAGGTATCATAGACAATGAAACAATATCAATACTGAACCTATATGCACCAAATATTATAGCATCAAAAATTTTAAAAGGAAACTTACATTAAAAACTAACTGAATATTAAACAACCTAATTTTAAAGAATGAATGGCTTAAAGAAGAAAACATGGAAACAATCAATAATTTCATTAAAGTTAATGACAATAATGAGATAACATATTAAAACATATTAATACCTAAACCAGGAAGAATAAAAATTAAAAAAGAAAAGTATGGAACAATTTCCTTAATGAATATGAATGCAAAAATCCTAAATAAGATACTAACTAAAAGACTTCAACAATATATTACAAAGATTATACATTAGGACCAAGTAAGGTTTATGCCAGGAATGTAGGGATGGTTTAACATAAGGAAAATTATTAATATAATTGGTTATATAAATAATTAAATTTTGATCATATATTTTTATCGATAGAAGTAGAAAAATCTTTTGATATAGTTCAACACTCATTTTTATTGAAAATACTTGAAAGCATTGGTATCAGTGGAGTTTTCCTTGAAATAATAAAAAGCAATTATGTAAAACTATCAGCAAGCATTATTTGTAATGGGGATAAACCAGAAGCTTTTCCAATAAGAGCAGGTGTGAAACAAGGCTGCCCACAGTCATCAATTATTATTCAGTATTGTATTGGAAATCCTAGCAATAGCAATAAGAAATGAACAAGAAGTAGAAGGAATCAGAATAAGGAATGAGATAATAAAACTCTCTTTTTGCAGATGCTATGATGATAAACTTAGAAAATCCCAAAGACTGAACTAAAACCTTAGGTGAAACAATTAATAATTTTAACAAAGTAACAAAATATAAAGTAAATCCACATAAATCATCAGCTTTTCTACACATTCAACAAAAGTTTGCAAGAAGACATAGTAAAAAAAATCCCATTTAAAATAATGCATAAACATTATAAATTGCCTAGGAGTATACCTGCCAAAAACAAACGCAGGGAAAAAAATTTTACATCCAAGAGTTCTGATAAAAGCCTCATTCTAAAATATATAGAGAACTGACCCAAATTTATAAGATTTCAAGTCATTTTCCAATTGATAAATGGTCAAAGGATATGAATAAATAATTCTCAGAGGAAAAAATTAAAACCATTTATAGTCATATGAAAAAATACTCTAAATCGTTATTGATCAGAGAAATGCAAGTTAAGAAAACTCTGATGTATAAACCTCTCCAACTGGCTAAGATGACAGGAAAAGATAATGATGTATATTGGAGGGAAGGTGGGAAAACTGGGACATTGTTAATGGAGTTGTGAAGTAATCCAACCATTCTGGACAGCAATTTGGAACTCTGCCCAAAGGGCTACCAAACTGCATACCCTTTGATCCAGTAGTCTCTCCACTGGGCCTGTATCCCAAAGAAATCATAAAAAAAGGAAAAAAGGTCCTATGGGTGCAAAAATGTTTGTAGCAGCCCTTTTTGTAGTAGCAAGGAACTGGAAGCTGGGTGGATTGGAGAATGGCTTAATAAGTCATGGTATATGAATGTTATGGAATGTTATTTTTCTGTAAAAAATGATTTGGCAGGATGATTTCAGAGAGGCCTGGAGAGACTTACATGAACTGATGCTAAGTGAAGTGAGTAGAACTAGAAGAACATTGTACACAGCAACAGGATTATACAATGATCAATTCTGATAGAAATGGCTCTTTTCAACTGTGAGGTGATTCAGGCTAGTTCCAATGGTCTTGCGATGAAGAGAGCCATCTGCACCCAGAGAGAAGACTGTGGGAAGTGAGTGTGAATCACAACATAGCATTTTCACTTTTTTGTTGTTGTTTGTTTGAATTATCTTCTTTCTCAATTTTTTTTTATTTTTCTTGTGCAGCATGATAATTGTGGAAATATGTAAAGATTTGCACATGTTTAACATACATTAGATTACTTGCTGCCTATGGAAGGAGGTGGGTAAAAGGGAGGGAAAAATTTGGGGAACATAAGGTTTTGCAAGAGTGAATGCTGAACACTATGCATATGTTTTGAAAATAAAAAGCATTAATAAAAAACCCAGGAACTATACAAATAAAATTATAAAAAAATAAAATCTGTTTATGCAAATAAAATCAGTTTTACATAATTAAATAAATATTGATTGTTCATGGGTAGGTAAGGCCAATATAACACAAATGACAATTTTACCCAAACAAATTTATATATTCATTCCAATTAAATTAGCAAAGCAAAAATCCCAACTCCATCCCAATTAAATTATCAAACCAAAAATCCCAACTCCCAATTAAATTACCAAAAAGTGTTTTACTGAATTAGTAAAAATACTAAGAAAATTCATTTGGAAAATGTCAAGAAAAGCAATTCATTTGGAAAAAAGTCAAGAATAGCAAAAGAAATAGTGAAAAAAAAAGTAAAGGGAGAAGGGTTAGCAGTACCAGATCATAAACTGCATTACAGGGTATAATATATATTATAGGGTATCTATAGGGTATAAACTATAATTATCAAAACTATCTGGTAGGCCAAGAAATAAAAAGGCAGGTAAATAGAATAAAGTAGATATACAATTTACCACAGCAAATGAACATAATAAACATAATGAACATAATAACTTTGTATTTGACTAATGTAAAAATTTGAGATTTGGGGATAAGAATTCATTATTTGGTAAAATTGTTGAAAAACAGGAAAGCAGTTTGGTAAAAATTGGGCATAGACCAATATCTTATACCACTTACCAAGATAAGATCAAAAGGGATACATGACCTAAATAAAGAGATTTTCCAAGAAAATTGGAAGAACATGGAACATATTATTTATGAATAAGTAAACAATTTAGGAATAAACAAAGAAATAGAGAGCAAAGTTAGTTGTAAAATGGATAATTTTAATTATATTAAATCAAAAAGGTTTTGCCCAAATAAAGCAAAGGTAGGCAAGATCAGAAGGAAAGCAGAAAACTGGGAGGGAAGACATAAGCAGTTTATCAGAGAAAGGTTTCATTTCTAAAAATAACATAAAGAATTTTGTTAAAATCTATAAAAATATGTCATTCTGCAATTGAAAAATGGTCAAAGGATATGAACACTCAGTTTTTCTTTTTTTTTAATTAAAACTTTTTACTTGCAAAACATGTGTATGGGTAATTCTTGAACATTAACTCTTACAAGGCTTTCTGTTACAAATTTTTCCCCCCTACTCCCCACCCCTCCCCTAGATGGCAGGAAATCCACTACATGTTAATTATCTTAAAATACTTGACAAATCGAATATATGTATACATATTTCCACACTTATCATGAACACTCAGTTTTTCAATGAAGAAATCAAAAAATGTATAGCCATATGAAAAATGCTCTAAGTAATTACTGATTAGACAGATGCAAATTAAAATTACCTCGAAATACCATTTTACACCTACCAAATTAGCTAAAATAATAAAAGATGAAAGTGACAAATGTTGGAAAGGATGTGAACAATGGGGACACTAAATCATTGTTGATAAAATTGTGAATTGGTCCAACCATTTTGAAGAGCGATCTGAAATTATATCCAAAGAGTTATTAAATTACCTATACTCTTTTACCCAAAAATACCATTACTTGGTCTATTTACAAAGATGATTAGGGGAAAGGAAAAGAACCTATATCGTCTACAATATTTACATATTCATGATACTTATATATTTACTTGTGGTGGCAAAGAACTGGAAATTTCGGGGGTTAATTAGGGAATGGCTGAATAAGTTGTGATATATGACTGATGGAAAGCTACTACTGTGCTATAAGAAAGGATGAGCTCGTTGATTTTAGAAAAAAAAAACTTGGAAAGACTTACATGAAACAGTGAAGAATGAAACAACGATCAAGAGAACATTGTATACAATAACAGCAATATTGTTTGAAGAATGACTTGGAACAAATAAATTAGTTTGGCCAAATTAAATATCCAAATTAACTATAAAAGACATATGAAAAAATATGCTATCTGATCCAGAGAAAGAATTTATAACTAAAAGTATGCATAGAATAATGTTACAAATAAATGCCTATTTGGTATAATGGTAACCATCTCTAGGGAGTGGGAGGAGGAAAGGAAGGAAAAAAAGAAAAATAATTTGCATGATAATTTTATAATATATTTGAAATAATAGCAAGTTGGCATATTATATTTGTGGTTTCATGTGCTATCATATTTTTATTGTACTGTGAAAGTGAAAGAATGAATTTTAGCTAGGAGCTAGAGGTGAAAGGGAAAATGGGCATGGGCATGGGCATGAGAAGGACATGGGGCATGAGCCTGTTAAAATGCCCAAAATCAAAAGATGGGGTATCTTTTGCAAGGAATAGCAAGGAAGTCAGTATCACTATATCCCAAAGAATATGATCAGATGAGAAAGAAGTAAGGTATGACTGGAAAGATGAGGATTGAAATGATTGTAAAGAGCTTAGAGTGCCAAACAAGATTTAATATGGGGTCCTGGCAATGGTAGCTACTGGCATTTCTTGAAATAGGGGCAGGGGATGGGAAGAGGATGGCATGATTATAAGCAAACTTCAGATTTTATTCTCTCTGCTGTCAAAGCAAAGATCCCTTTGATAGCTGAGTGGAGGATGGAGTGGAGGATACTAATCAGAAAGCATTTCAATACTCCAGATGGAAGGTGATGAGGACCTGCACCAGACTATATGAGAGAAGTTACAAAAGTAAAATTAGCAGGATTTGGTAGATAATGTGAGGAGTTGAGCTTGAGTGACTGAAAGAAGTGTCATCTTCAACAGTAATAGGGAAGTTAAATAATTATTATTTCATCCTTTTTCAGTCATATCTGGCCTTTAATGACTCCATTTGGGGTTTTCTTGACAAAGATACTAGAATGGTTTGCTGTTTCCTTCTCTAGTTCATTTTACAAAGATGGTAAAGTAACTTTATCAGGATTACCTGCCAGATTTGAAATCAGGAGGATGAATGTCACTGAGTCTAGGCGGGGTACTCTATCCACTGCATCCCTAGGTCCTCTGATAACACTGGGAAAATGGTAGGGACCTCTTTTCATACGTAACATGGGTTTGGGGGAAAAGACAATGAATTTAGTTCCAGATATGTTGAATTTAAAATGTCAGAGACATCCACTTTGGAGATATCTGGTTGACAATTGGAGATGGAAATCTGGAGGTTAGGAGAAAGGTTAGGGCTGGATAGATAGATTTGAACTTCCTTAGCATACAGATGATAATTGAATCCATGGGAGCTGATGACATTACCAAGTGAAATATGATAGAGGAAGAAGAGATGAGGTCCCAACACACAGCATTTAGGTTCACCCATGAGCAGTGGGAGTGGCCTGTATGAAAATCCAGGTAAGAAAGTTTAGTCAGATAGGAAGGAAGAGAGCCAAGATAAGAGTACTGACATGAAAATGTAGAAAGAAGGAAATATCAAGAAGAAGGTGAATGGCAATAAGGCTACAGAGAGGTCAGGATAAGGATTTAGAGGAGGCCATTAGATCTGGAAATTAAGAGATCATTAGTAAATTTGGAGAGAGAAATTTTAGTTGTTCAAAAGCTACATGGTAGAGAGTTAAAAAGAGTGAGAGGAAAGGAAGTAGAATAATTAATTGTTGATGACCTTCTTAAGCAATTTAGCCACCAAAGGGAGGAGAGGTATGGGATAATAGCTAGTGGACAGGATTTTTTGAGGATGAGGCAGATTGCTCTTGTTTGGAGACATTAGGGAAGCAATCAATTGACAGGCAAAATTTGAAAATAAGTGCAAATTAGGTGAGAAGATAATCTTCTGTAGAAAATGGAATGAAATGTAATATACAGTGCCAATTATTCATGTGAGACAATGGTGATGGTATATATTGCAAGAGAACATCTAGGTGATATGAGGTATTAAGTGGCCTCAATTTATTCAATACAAGATGAGACAAAGTTATAAGCTTAAGATAGTGGTACAAGGAAAGGTAACCAGAGTTTTGAGGAGGAATAAAAAAAAGCTTATAACAGGCAGTTCGGTGATTGGAATAGTGATTTGAATAGAAATGTGTAAAAGAATTATCATTTCAGTAAGGATCCAGTTCAAATAACATAACTTAATTTTGTAGTGAACAGAGTTAACAAGATTTTGTATTTTTGCCATCTTAGTTCAATAACATGTGACTAAGCAAGGCATAGGAGAAATGGAATGAAAATGGACTATGATCAGTTAAGGAAACTTCAGTGTTAATGAAAATGGAAGTAGTCTATTTGTAGGTCATTTAAGAAATCGATTATGATCATTTTTGTGTGTATCTGAGATGGAATAAAGGAGTAAGTCATGTGAAAACGAATAAGTTGATTTGGAAATAACAGTATATTTTAGATCATTCTTTCAGCTCAAATGTTTTTGGATTTTTCAGTTTTTCAATGCATCCTGTGACTTTCATTTTCTTGTGAATTTTAGTCCATTTATGTTTAGCCTTAAAATGATTAGGTCTCAACTATATTGTAAAGTGAGAACATTGTTGAAGTATTAAATGGATTATTTTGACTACTTTAAATTAAAATTTTTTTGTTTAAATAAAACCTATCCAGCCAAGAATAGAAGGTATGCAGAAAACCAAGATAGGGGATCCACTTTAAAGATCTATTTTATAAAAGTGGATCTCTCAAATACAATTTTTAAATAATCTTTCCTCAATCAAGATTGTACACTTTTCAGGCTTTTCTCCTTACTTAATATGTGGTACTCCTGCCTGGATAGGGAATTATTCATCATGGGAGAATCATAGGAACAGGATTGAGGATAAAAAGCACTGCTGACTTTTGGTTAAACTTTGGATAAAGTTTAGGATGAAGAGAATGACTATTATTTTCCCTATATAGCTTCATGTCTTGGGCATAAACAATTGAGAATCTCCAGACATTTCAGTTTGGTCCTTTCAGATGCTGTGTTCTGTGAAAACACTAAATCTCATTCTCTCCAAAGCAAACAGAAACATGACAAAACAGACCTGTGAAGAAATCATGAACTATATTCCACGTACAATATTTGTAGAAATTAATTAAGATGTGAGATTTTTTTCTGTAAAATTTGAATTAGTACACTTTACTGAAGTCAAAAAGTAAAATGAGTTAGTCAGTTTTAGGAATAAAATATTCATTTTGCCAAGTTAAAAAGACCAATACTGTTGAAAAGAAAACTCTTCATTTGAGCGTTCACTCTTCTTAATGAGGCAAAATTCTGGACAAATAGAATTGAAAAGATTTTATAACTATGTCAAGGTAGTAACATATTGATAGGCTGATCACTGAAGATCAGCAATAATTTCATGGTAGGGACAGCTTTAAGGTAACCTTAATTTAATACAGATAGGCCCACCTCAGTAAAAGAGATGGGGCCCTTGAATCTCAGTTCCTCCCCAAGGTAGCAAAAATGTGATAATTTTCAGGGAGTGGTATATGACAAAGAACAGGTGTTACAATAACTACAGACTTGGTGTCTCCTTCCTCCCCCCACCACCCCAGAGCCTCACCCAGTAATGTTTGATAAGCAGAGCTGGGAACAATGGATAACTGAGTTAACATAATTTTCAACAATACACATGTGTTCAGTTGCACATTGTTTTAGATACTAATTGTCAAATTAAAGTGCTACAAGAAAAAAATTGTGGGGGGTTTTTTCCATGTGAAATTATTGGGTGAATTAACTACTAAATCTTAAAGTTTCTAAGGACACTTGACAGTAAATAGTTCCTGAGAATCTTTTCATAATAAATAATAAGATAATTATTACCAGATATCCCCTGTACACACACATACACATTTTGTACATAACCATACAGATGTTTTAAACTCTATTGTTTCTTATCTCTTCAGCAAGATGAAGAGATATTTCTTATCCATAACTTTACCTAAACTATCCCCCATGCTTGTAATGCACCTTTTTAGAATTTCCATTCTAATCTCTAGCTTTAAGTTAGATCTTCTACATAAAAACCTTTTCTATTTTACTCATCCCAAAAATTACATTGTAATTTTTAATAAATGTTCTCTGTGTTTATATGTGTACATGTTGTTTTATCTCCAGTAGAATAGAAGCTCCTTGAAAGCAGGAGCTATTTTGTTTATATATTTGTTTCCATAGCACTTAGGCAGCTAAGTATCCCAATGGATAAACTGTTAGGTCTGGAGTCAGGAAGACCTTTTAAATCTGCTGTGTGATTTTGGGCAAGTCCCTTTACTCTGTTTGCTTCAGTTTCTTCATATATAAAATGGCCTGGAAAATGAAATTGCAAACCATTCCAGTATCTTTGTCCCCAAAATATGAAAAAAGGGATCATAAAGAGTCAGACGTGAGAAAACAACTAAACAACTACATTCCCAGCACCAGAGAGCCTTGCCACACAATGGATCTCTTAATAAATGATTATTATAAATTGGTTGATTGTTTTAATGATTAAACAGATTACAACTAGTCTGATCTCTTGCATATATAATGTAAACTCTTTGAAAGTAGGGACTGGCTGTTTTTTGTCTTTCTTTCCTAATTACCTATTGCATATACAGATATCCCTTCTACATTATGGAGGTTGGATGGAGGGCATCTAACCCAGCAATTTGGAAAATCACCATAAAAATTTTTGGCCCTTCCTTCATACAAGAGAAGAAATCTGAATTTTCCTTTTTCTTTTATGGGGTATTAACATTCTCCTGTTGTAAAATTTGTATTAAGTATTTGGTCATAGACTCTGAATCTTCCTTTGCATGTTATTTGCAGCTTTTGCAAAGCTCCCAAAAAAATCCTTTTTAATTTCTTATGCCAACTAGTGATACATCCCAAGATGTGGAAAGTCACAAAGTGAAAGAATAACTATAGTAGGTGTTTAAGTATGTGTTAAATTAAATTGTTGTTGAAAACAGAAATGACCTAAAACAGATGAAGATGTCTAAATATATACGTGGCAATGTAAAACTAAGGTTTTTTGAATAGATAAATAAGAAAATAATAATCTCTCTTCTATATAGATCTTATGAATTGAATTTGAGCTTATTATTTTAGATTACATTTACCTTTCTAAAGCTGGCAGCAATGCCATTTTAAAATTATAAATGTCATAAAATGACAAATATCTATATAAAGACTAAAAGAGTAATGAATTATGTTAACTTTATTAGGAAAGAAAGACAGAGAAAGACAGATTCAGAGAAACAGAAACAGACAGAAAATGTCTCAAAACAGGATGGGAATTTGGGTATTTTGTAGGTTTTTTTCTGGATTTTTTTTTACATTTTTATTTAAAGTTTTGAGTTCTAAATTCTCTCCCTCCTTTGTTTCCTTTCCGAAATGGTAAGCAATCAGATATAGATTATACATGTGAAATTTTGTAAAGCATTTCTATATTAGTCTTTTTGTACAAGAAGACTTGAATAAAAGAGAAATGAAAGTGAAATATAGCATGATTCAGCCTGCATTCAATCAATATCAGTTTTTCTCTGGAGGCAGATAATAATAATAAAATGGAGACAATACAATAGACAATGTTGTAATGATTCTGTCCACTTCACGATGCTTCAATTTGTGTAAGTCTTTTTTTCTTAAAGTTTTTTTTTTATTTTCAAAATATATGCATGGTAATTTTTAACGTTCACCCTTGCATAACCTTATGTTCCAGTTTTTTTTTTCTTCCCTTCCCCTCCAACCCTTCCCTATATGGTAAATAGTTCAATAAATGTTAAACATGCAATTCTTCTATATATATTTCCATAATTATCATGCTGCAAAAGAAATATCAGATCAAAAAGGAGAAAAATGAGAAAGAAAACAAAATGCAAGCAAACAGTAATAAAAAAGTGAAAATACTATGTTGTGATCTACATTCAGTTCCCTCAGTCCTCTCTTTGGGTTCAAATGATTCTCTTCATCATAAGATCATTAGAACTGGCCTGAAACATCTCATTGTTGAGAATAGCTATGTCCAAAAGAATTGATCATAATATAATCTTGTTGTTGCCTTGTACAATGATCTCCTGATTTTGCTCACTTCACTTAGTTCATGTAAGTCTCTCTAGGCTTTTCTGAATTATCCTTCTGATTGTTTCTTATAAAACAATAATATGCTATAACATTCATGTACCATAACTTATTCAACCATTCTCCAACTGGTGGGCATCCACTCAGTTTCCAGTTTGTCACTGCTACAAAAAGGGGTGCCACAAACATTTTTGCACATGTGGGTTCCTTTGTCTCCTTTATGATCTCTTTGGGATACAAGCCCACTAGAAACACTGCTGGATCAAAGGATATGCACAGTTTGTTAGCCCTTTGGGATAGTTTTGCAATTTATGTAAGTCTTAACAGGTTTTTCTGAAACCATCCCACTCATTTTTTGTAGCACAATAGAATTCATTAAAATCATATACCACAGTTTTGTCAGTCATTCCCCAATTGATGAGCATCCTCTCAATTTTCAATTCTTAGTCACCACAAAAAGAGCTGCTATAAATATTTTTGTACAAATGGGTTCTTTTCCCTTTTTCTGACTGTTTTTTTATTATAGACCTACCAGGGATATTGCTGAATCAAAGGATTTATACAGTTTTGTAGCCCTCTGGGCATGGTTTCATTATTATCCAGAATGGTTGGATTAGTTCACAACTCTAACAACAATGCAATAGTGTCCTACTTTTCCCATATCCCCTCCAACATCCAACATTTTTCTTTTTTGTCATATTACCTAATCTGAAGTATGAGGTGGTACCTCAGAGTTGTTTTAATTTGCATTTCTCTCATCAACAGTGATTTAGAGCATTTTTTCCTTATTAGTATAAACAGCTTTAATTTCTTTGTCTGAAAACTTCCTGTTAATATCCTTTGATGATTTCTCAATTAGAGAATAACTAATTTTTTATATATTTGCCTCAGTTCTCCATATATTGAGAAATGAGGTTTTTAATCAGAGGTAAAACAGAGATCTCTTATCAAAGATATAGAGAAATTTTTTCCCTCAATTTTCTGCTTTCCTTATAATTTTGGTTGCATTGGTCTTGTTTGTGCAAAAACTTTTTAATTTTATACTATCAAAATTATCTATTTTACTTTTTATAATATTATGTATATTCTCTGGAGTTCTAAATTTTTCCCTTATCCATAAATCTAATAGATTATTCCATGATCTCTTATTTGCTTATGGTATCACCCTATATGTATAAATCATGTACTCATTTTGACCTTATCTTAATAGACAGTGTGAGATGTGAGTCTATATCTAGTTTCTTCCATACTATTTTCTAGCTTTCCCAGAAGTTTTTAATGTGGTGTTGAACAGTTTTTCTAACTTTCTTTGGCTGTTGCCTTTTAATACAAATTTTTCCTCTTTATTTTTTTGGGGCATATTTTTATGTCCAGTTGGACATTGTGATACAGGAGCTTTTCTCAGAACTCAATATTGTAATGAATGACAAAAAAAATAAAAACATTTTTAAATCTTTTTTTTTCCAGAAGATTTCCCTGTCACTTAGTTATTAGGAACATAGGAATTGAGATTTGACTTCTTTTAAAAAATTATTAATACTTTTCTAATTTCTTTAATCTATCATATACAAAGACAGAAGTAAAGTAAACTCATTTAACTATCCTGGGGCCTCAGGTTCCTGAGATCTCTCAAGTGATGAAGATGGACTAGAAAACTCTTTCCTGTCAAACAGAGTAGAAATACACAGGATATCTGTTACTTCAATTTTAGAATATAGTTGGAATGTAAACATTGTCATTATAAAACTAGCTACAAGGGAGTAGGAACAGGATCAGTTCAAGTAATAGTTCAACAGATATTTACTAAGATGGAGGGGAAAAGCATGTTTTTCTTGAGTTTGCCAGTACAGATTTATAGGGAATCGAAATATAGCAACAAGCATTCATTAAATACTTTGAGTAAGATATTCTATTAAATTCTAGGTATATAAAGAGAAAACAGTCCCTGCCCTTGAGTTGGGTAGGAAATTTATTGTCTTTCATTCTGAGTACCAAAATGAAATCACTGTTAGAATCAAGTTGCAGTGTGTCTGACCATGGGTGATCAGACCAATACAAGTTTGGGATGCTCTATGGAATGGTCCTTGTGAATATTTGGGGCAGATTCTCTAAATTTATGCATCTTATACTTCTTTTGGGCTATTTCAATACAATTTTGTTCATAGAACACAGCATCTTCTCTAATGAGGGCATAGCATGCTGTTTGGTCCTATGTTGGTGGTCTCCCATATTGCACAATCAATTTAAAAGTTCTCAAGACTTTGAAGTGTGTATCACTTTTTCTGACCACCATGTGAGCACTTGCCCTATAAGAGTTCTCCATAAAATACTCTTTTTGGCAAGCATGCATTAGGCAATTATTTAAACAATGTGCTCAGCCTAATAGAGTTGCACTCTACAGTAAAGTTGGAATTTTCGGCAGTTCAGTTCGAGAAAGGACTTCAGTGGTCCTTATCCTGCTGGGACTTGATCCACTGCCCCACCTAGTGAAGTTCTAAAAAATGATAAACATACATTATACTTAAGATACGTTTGCACTTCAAGAAAGGGAACAGCATTTACCTACACTGTACAAGCATTATGCTAAGTTCTTTAAGCAGACAAGGTTCCCTTTGATTACCCCTTGTAGAAAATATCAAACCATTTTCAAATTGTATTAGACTGTAACATTTAAACTACTCCAAAATATAAATCTTACCAGTCACTTTAAATATCAATTTAGAGATAAATACCCTTACTCTTCTCTCTAGTTAGCCCAAGAAGGATTCCTCTCATATAATAAGGTAATAATCAGGCAAAAGATAAGGACCAGAGATGCCAATTGATCAACTTTGAAGAGATTTAAATAAAGAAATGACTCCTGGAAGTGGTTGTGGTTGGTTGGTTTGTCAGTTGGTAGGTTATTGTCCCTCATACTCAAGAAAGACCAAAATGTTAGAGTTGAGTTACACCGTGTCTGACTGTGGCTGATCAGACCAACACAAGCTCGGAATGCTCTGCCACAGGTCAGACACAAACTGTCCCTATGGGATTTGGGATAGCTTCTTTAATTTTGTGTATCTCATGTTTCTTCTGGGCTAATTCAATACTCTTTTGCTCATAGATCACAGCACCTTCTCTGATGAGAGCATGCTATGATGGGCAGTCCTGTGCCAGTCTCTCACGTCATACAATTGATTCTAAAGTTCTTAAAAGAAAACTTGAAAGTGTCCTTGTATCATTTTTCTTTGCACTTGTCAGTGCTTGCCCTATGTAAGTTCTCCATAATATATATATGTATATACATATATATGCATATGTAATATATATAATATAATATATATATATACATATATATTATGTTATATATGTATTATATTATATATTATTATATATTATATTATTATAACATATAATATATCATATGTTATATTATAACATATTATTATAATATATATAATATATTATATGTAATATAATATAATATATAATATTATTATAATAATATACTATAATATAATATATGATATATTATATAATATAATATATATAACATTATTATAACAATATATTATAATGTAATATATATAATGTATTATATATATTATATATGTATTATATTATGTGTATTATATTATATATGTAATATATATAATATATTATATATGTATATACATATATATGCTAACAATACATATATATATATGTATGTATTGTTAGCATACATATGCATTCAAACAATGTGGCCAGTCCAAAAAAGTTGTTTCTGCAGTAGAGTTGGAAGTTTAGTTTAGAGCTTGGCAATTTAGTTCAAGTCAGGGCCTTGGTGTCAGTAACTTATCCTGCCAGGTGATCTTCAGAACCTTCCTAATACAATTCGAATGGAAGCTATTCTGTTTTCTAGCATGGCGTTGTATATTGTTCAGGTTTCACATACACAACAAGGTCAGCACAATGGCTCTGTAGATCTTCAGTTTGGTAGTCAGTCTGTTACCTTTCCTATCCCACACTTTCCTTCACAGTCTCCCAAACACTGAGCTAGCTCTGGCAATGAAGGTCTAAATCTCATTATCAATGTGGACATCCCTAGAAAGTACACTGCCAAAGAGAACTTATCCCCAGCATTCAAAATTTCACCATTTATTGTAACTGATGGAGGACTTAGGTTTTCTTGGTGTTAGACCAAAATTAGCACAAGCAGCAGAGAATAAGGTAATAATCAAGTAAAAGATAAAAGCTAGAGACGCTTGATTGATCTACTCTGAAGAGATTTAGATAAAGAAAAGAAAAAATGACTCCTGGAAGTGATGTGATACAGCCCTTAGAAATAACCTCAAGGCTACCTAGAGTAGCTTTATATGGCCAGGATGCAGAGTCCAAAAGATTTCTGGCTATCAAATAATAGCCTGTTGGTCACGGATAATAAGGTTTCTGGAACTAATGAACAACAAGAATGAGTTGTCTGAAGTCAACGCAGATGAAAAACAAAACTGGATGCCCATGACTTGACCTAGTGATGTTTCAGGCCTAAAAACACATCTCTGGAAAGTTCCCTCCATGAGTTCTGCCCAGGAAACTATGGGTACTGCCTCTGTACACAAAGTCAGAACCAGACCATTCCTCAACTCCTGTTCTAAACCATAAAATAGGCATATCAGCGACATGAAGCACCTAATTTCTTTTACTTTTCCCTATAAATTTACTTTTTTGCTCCTGGCTCTTTTGGAATTTAGCCCACTTTACTTAACATTACAATGATAAGAAATTTTACACCTTCACTTGGAGATGGATCTGAGCCTGCAAATTCTTTTGTCCTCACTACACCAGTCTGGCACCCCAACATTTTGGGGAGTCCCAACAGAAGAGAGCACACCCAAATAGAGTAATCATAAAGGTATTGAGTGGTTTTAGAAAATTGGTCCTCCAAGGGTGGGCCTAAAAGTTAAATGACTCGTTCTAAATTTATGAAGCAAAATGTTAACTTGTACCTGATCTTAGTTTGTATAATTATGTTTTGTCACATAGTGAAATTTTCCTAAATTCAAAAATCCCATAGAGATTACTTCATAATATCTTGAACAGAGATAAATTTAAAATCATGTCAATCTCTATCGATGTCTATATTTCTTCCTTGTGGAAAAACTGCATAGTATCATTTGCACTTAACCCTACATAGCTTAGAAACTAGAACTGTTGCTTAGAGACCATATTTGTTGAATGTTTAATTCAGGACCTAGGTTATGCTCACTAGAAACACAGTCAGCTTTGAAAACTAATGCAAGGAATGTGAGGAAATTTTTCCATTATACATCTTAAGCAATGCCATGTGTTTTATCTGGAAACTGCCTCAATGTTGGGTAAGCAGATAGCGTTTTCCTTGCTCCACTATTTGATTCCTATATAACACATAACTTAGACACCTGGGGAGAATGGTCCTCCCCTTTTTCAGTTCTCTCCTCTATTGAACAGCTTAATAAATTTCTTTCTAAATTACTGAATTAAAGGTTTGGTTCTCAGCTAAGATTCCCTAGCACAATAAATGCTTGAATTTGGAATAATGATAAATTAATAAAAATTGTTTCTAAGGGACTAGGTGGTACAGTAGTTAGAGTCAGGAGGACTTAAGTTCAAAATGGCCTCAGACACTTGATACTTACTAGCTGTGAGATTCTGGGCAAGCCACTGAACCTCAACTACCTTCCCCCAAAAAGGTTTCTGACAGATTGAGGCTATGATATAGTCAGTATTAATTTTTTTCCCATATCACCACTAAAGTATTAGGAAAAAAACAAATGTTAGCAGTATTGCTACTAATGAGCTTAATATTACCCCAGGAATTGTGCCCAGCCCCAAATTCTGGGCTCTAAAAGTAAGTTTTTATCTTTCCTAGAACCAGGCTTCCAAGTCACGTCCTAGCCATTGCCACATCATGCTACCATGACGAACCATGTTCCATTTTCCAGCATCCATTTTTGTGTTGTCTTATCTAACTAGAATGTTAGGTTCTTGAGAACAGATAATTATCTTTCTGATATTTCTATCATCAGGTTTACCATATTGCCTAGAATGTAGAAAGTGCTTACTAAATGCTTTAGCTTTCTTTTTATCTTGAAGAAACAATTTAGTGACACTTCTCAAAATTTAGAAAAAGGCATTTTTAACAGATTTAAGGGAAAGTCTCTGTGGGTTTTCAGTTCTTTGTTTCATCTTTTGAAAACAAATTTTCTTCCCCAGATACTCTAAAGTTTCCAAGGAAGTATAAGCAAAAAAGAAGGAATTGGAGCTTCCATTCAGGAGGCTCTTCAGAGCCAGTGCTATTTATTTTTTTGTCTTTGGCCCCAGTTTTCCAGTCACAGTGGAATAATTGGTTAGTTCTCAGAAAGATGATTCAAATGGGCTAAAACTCAGAAAGTTGGGTGTGAATATAAACAAGCTCTGAAGAGACAGACTTGCCTTTCATTGCTGATCAAGGATTTGAATAGGTTCATAGCACCAAAATTAATCCATGGGTAGTAGTTGAGCCTTAGGTGAATTATGCCATCTCAAGTAACTTCCTATAAGGCAGATAATTATTTTAAAATATGGTGAATAAATAGATCTTAAGAAAGCAGATTATCAATTTGGTCCCATTGCTGATGAAATTGATTGCAGAGATGGAGAAGTAGGAAGGACTACACACAACTACCTTATTCATGAAAAATTTACCAACATAAAAGAGGTACTTTTCACTCCCATTATGAAACATCAAAGTAGTTTCTCAGTGACAAAAGGTCCAAAATTTTTCAACTGATTTTCTCTCCATCCAACCCAAGCCCAAGGTGACAAATATAGAGGTGATTTCAACAGAAGAGGAAGTCAAGACTGCTTTTAGAGGTTACTAATTTATTCAATTTGAGTCAAACAAGAGTTGAAGTTAAATGTTGTGTGGTTCAAACTCTGAAAGTTTCCTTTTAAGGAGTGCAAGATCCCCTATAAGCTTGGACATAGAACTAAGCTTTCAGGAACAAGGCTGTTGATGATATGAAAGGCTATTGATACCCAAACCTAGGCAACATCTAATGTCTATCAATAATTTAAAGCCATATCTGACCTTTTCTCTAGACACCATCCTCTGCAAAATGTTAGAGGTAGACTTTGTTTCTAGCATTTTGCCTTCTTTCTTTTCTATCAGCAAACTAACTCTCTCTTTCAAAGATATTCATCTAGATGTCCTCATCATCATCATCCTTCCCCAAATGATTACCTTAACTGCTTTTCAGTCATTTTTCTACTATTTTCCCTGATGCCACTCAACTTCCTGCCCCCAAAATCCTTTTAAAATTTACATGACCTACAAAGGATATGAACAGACAATTTTCAGAGGATGAAATTAAAACTATTTATAGTCATATGAAAAGGTGCTCCAAATCACTATTGATCAGAGAAATGCAAATCAAGACAACCCTGAGGTACCACTTCACACCTGTCAGATTGGCTAAAATGACAGGAAAAGTTAATGATGAATGTTGGAGGGGTTGTGGGAGGGCTGGGACACTGATGTTGGTGGAGCTGTGAACGGATACAGCCATTCTGGAGAACAATTTGGAGCTATGCTCAAAAAGTTATCAAACTGTGCATACCCTTTGACCCAGCAGCATTTCTATTGGGCTTATATCCCAAAGAAATCATAAAGAAAGGAAAAGGCCCCACATGTGCAAGAATGTTTGTGGCAGCCCTTTTTGTAGTGGCTAGAAACTGGAAATTGAATAGATGCCCTTCAATTGGAGAATGGCTGAATAAATTATGGTATATGAATGTTATGGAATATTATTGTTCTGTAAGAAATGACCAGCAAGATGATTTCAGAGAGGCCTGGGGAGACTTACATGAACTGATGCTGAGTGAAATGAGCAGAACCAGGAGATCATTATACACCGCAACAACAGTACTATATGACAATTAATTCTGATGGACATGGCTCTCTTCAACAATGCTATGTCTCAAACCACCTGCAATTGTTCACTGAAGAAAGCCATATACACCCAGAGAGAGGGATGCGAAATGTGGACCACAACATAACATTCTCATACTCCTTGATTGATGTTTGCTTACATTGTGTTTCCTTTATCTGATATATCGTTTGTGTAGATAAGATTTTTCTTGCACAACAATGATAAGTTTGGAAATATGTATACATATATTCGATTTGCCAATATTTTAACATAATTAACATGTAGTGGATATCCTGCCATCTAGGGAAGGGGTGGGGAAGTTGGGGGGAAAAATTTGTAACGGAAAGCTATGTAAGGGTTATTGTTGAAGAATTACCCACACATATGTTATGCAAATAAAATAAAATTTAAAAAAAAAATAAATAAATAAAAAATAAAAATAAAAATAAAAATAAAAAAAAATAAAAAAAAAATAAAATTTACATGACCTAAATCAAGCTTCTTAAACTGTGGGTCACAACCCCATACATATGCAACCCATAACTGAATGTGGGAGTTGTGAAAATTTTGACAGTAGTAAAAAGTATCAGATATTCCACCAAGGTTTAATTCTTTATGTAAAAAATAAACAAGCACATCCGTCTCATTAGTATATAAATTTGTTTTTATCTTTAATAAATGTTAAAATTATATCTATACCAAAGAATTGTTTTTAAATAAATTTCTTTATGATTTATTATCAGTAAATGTTTGGTTTGTATATTTATTTTATGTAAGAGAACAAGAATTAGGAATCCCAGTTCTGCCTTACAACTGTTATAATTCTCCTAGACAATAAGAATTGTCACCATGGGACAATAGAAAGAATAGTCACTGGATTTGAAATCAGGACTTGAATTAAAATCTTGACTCAGCTACTTATACCTGTGTGAACCTGGTCAAATTGCCTGACTTTTCTCAGTTTCAGTTCATCTCCAAAATGAGGAGAATAGATTAGATGACCTAAAAGATTCCTTCCATCTTTATATCCATGATCCTGTGAATCTACCTGGAGTTTCAGGAAGCTTTTCTTACTCCACAGACTCACTCCCACCCTGCACAAAAGGCCTAGCATCCTGTGGCACTTAATTGGAAGAAAAAACATTTCTCTCCCAAATAAAAAGAAGCACACTTAGCCCAAGCTGTCTTATGGCTTGGTAGACACTCATAAAGCCTCAGAAAATAACAGAAACATCTTGCTAACTCAGCACACACTTGCCACTATTCTATAGTTCCAATGCCAAAGGACCTGCCTTTTCTGTACTCTTCAAACCCCTGCTGCTAACCTCTGCCATGAGTACCTTAACGATTAGTCTGCCCCTGACAAACTGATTCCAACTAAATCCTTGGTTTGATTCCTGGTTGTAACTGCTGAATACCTGTGTGTCTATACCTAATATGATCCAATGACTTCCTTTCTTAGCTGAAGCTTGTCCTGTCCCCTATATCCAATAACAAGTCATCATCTCTATAGCACTATTAGCTAGCCAGGTACCATGCATCATCCCTAACCTCAACTCCAACATAACATATATATTTTGCAAGATAGTGCCAGAGATAATAATCTGACTTTTATTATTTCATTCAAAGAAGTGATATTGATCAAGCTGGAGTTTGTTAGACAACTAAATAAGTATTTTACATATCACTGGTGTGTTATCCAAATAATTTTATTGTTTAAAAAAGAGTTCAATTTCTATACTGTCCAAAAATTTCCTCTAGGGAATTATCCAAGAGAGATACACCAGCCAAGATGGCAGGGTGAAGATGAGATTTATCCTAGCTCTTCTCCACACCCCTCCAAATACCTTTAAATAATGACTAAACAAATTTTTAGAGCATTAAAATCCACAAAAAGATGAAATGGAACAATTTTCTAGCCAAAAACAATTCAGAACGTCAGCAAGAAAGGTCAAAAATTTCCTCTAGGTCCTTGGGTTTACCTTCCATCCCTTTGTCAAATTGATCTTCCTAAAGCATGCATCTAGCCTTATAACTCCCTTCTTACTGAGTGAGCTCCAAAGGCTCCCTTTCACTTCCAGAAAAAAATATAAAATGCTAACTTTTGCTTTCAAAACCCTTCTTAACCTGACCCCTTTCCAGTCTTCTTATGAACCTCCCCCTGCATATTCTGTGATTCAATGACAATAACATCCTTGCTATTTCTGCCACAATACACTACATCTCCCAACTTTAGTTTCTTCTTTTTTTCTTTTAATTTATTTATTTTTAATAATAATTGTTTGATTTTCAAAATATATGCAAAGATAATTTTCAACATTCACCCTTACAAAACCTTATGTTCTAAATTTTCCCTCTTTCTTCCCCCACCCTCTCCCCTAAACAGCAAGTAATCCAATAACATGTGCAGTTCTTCTGAACATACTTCCACATTTATCATGCTGCAAAAGAAAAATCAATTAAAATGGAAAAAATGAGAAAGGAAAAAAAGCAAGCAAACAAACGGCAAAAAAGGTGAAAATACTGCATTGTGATCCACATTCAGTCCTCTTCCAAATTTAGCTTTTTCACTGGCTGTCCTCCATACCTTTAAGTCTCTCCTTCTTCAGCTCTACTTCCAAGCTTTCTTGATTTTCTTTAAGTCTCAATGTCCCATATTCCACAAGAAGCCTCAGTCTTCCTTAATTTAATGTCTTCCCTCTTTAGATTATCTCCATTTATCCTCTGTGTGTATATATGTATATAATTTATCTTGTGTATATATATATATGTGTGTGTGTATGCATATATATATATACATACATGTATATATATATATGTGTGTATTTAATTTCTACATAGATGTTTACAACTTGTCTTCATTAGACTGTGAGCCACTTGAGAACAGAGATTATTTTTTTGCCTTTCTTTATGCCCTCAGCACTGTGCCTGGTGCAAATTAAGTATTTTATAAGTGCTTGCTGAATTGACTTGTGGCAAGACAAGTTCAGGCTTATACTCATCCTCTTGTCATGTGTCACCTTTTCCAAAAAAAACACAAAAGTATGTATAGAAAGAATTCCTACAATGCAATCAGTATCTACTTTATCAACTGAAAATATTGAGAAAAAATATTTTTCCAGCCTAAAAGCCTTTCTTGACTTTTTCTTGTCTAGATAAAATCATTGACTCCTCATGCCCTGATATCAGTGTCTTCTTTTGCATTCAAGGTTAAGATATTGATAACAGAAAGGAAAACTTTTTAGTAACTGAGAAGAGTGGTCAAAGAAGTAATTGAGTAGTAATAATTCTAGAAAGTTAATCCAAATTTTTATTTTGGCATAATATATTTTTCTTAGTCATATAAATGTTATACCAAATCATCTTATAATATAGATATGACAGAGGGAATGAAGGACTTTTCCAGTTTGTACATTTCTCCAAGCTACAAATGCTTAGATATTCAATTAATAATGAGTTACATAAAATTGTTTCTGGCATGCTTGAACCTAAAAATGTACGGTATTCACACATTTTCTTCAACACTACTGAAGACCTAGAATCTCTGAATATCTCAAAACTTACAAGACTGTCTCTAGGACTGGATATATCCATTTTGAAATCATTGTTTGATTACTTATTTTAAAATAAAAATTTTAAAAAGCAGAATAGGCAGCTGAAACAAGGTTCAGTTCAGCTAGGCAAGCCTCTGTTTTAGTTTCTATGTGCTCATAGTCATATGCTCATTGCACTATCTCTGCCCTATCCTCTCACAGGAAGTCAATTGATGGAGAGCTACATGAGACAGTTGAAGGAAAAGAGAAAACTACAAGCTATCTTTCTTTTTAACTTATATACTACTTTTCACCTCTTGTTAAAAGCATATTTATCTCGAGATTGAAGTTAGATGACTTGAGCTTAGGGAAAGAAACAGAAAGAGAGACGGCCAAGAACTTGAGATCTAGTGTCCCCCAAACAAACACATTTTTATTGTCATTTGCACATATTTAACCATGACTGTTGGGGAGAAATAGGTAGAACAGTGGACAACACAAAAGAAACTCACCTCTCTCCTTGTTGAAAGTCAAAAGGAGAGCTGATGATCTCCTAAGGGAAGTGCTCAAAAGAGTTTTTCTTCTCATTCCCTTTTTACAACATATTGATTTAGCAACTCTTTCTGATTCAAATATCAATAACCTTCAGGGAAATCCCTCAGTCACAAAGACACACAAAGACCTATCAGGAGGTGCTTCATCTCTTCTTCACCCTAACAAAGATCTGAAAAGAATCACAGGTATGACAACAATAAAAAGTCCTAATGACCTCCACACAAAGTAAGCATGTAAATATAATTTAGATCAGAAAAGAAAAGAAAAGCCACCATCATAAGCCACCGTTTTTCAGGGAAGCCAGCCTAGACTCCAATAAAGAGGAAAGGGGGGAAAAGTACTGTACTGGGGAAAATTAAATAAACTAAACACAATGAAGAAATTTTATGGTTTCAGAGAAACCTAAGAAATAAACTCAGGCAAAGAGAGTAACTCCATATAAAACACTAGTAGAGCCACATATGGGGGGAAAAATGATGACCAAAAGCATTATAAGTATGACTATGGAAATGAACTAAAGGATACAAAATGAAATTAGAAATTAAATCAAAGCTTTGGAAGGAAAAAAATGGGAAAAGGTTAAATGGTTTAGAACAGAATGTGTAATACCCAAGTAAAATAATCCTGAAAAAGAGAATGGAGTCAATGACTCCAGGAGTCAACAAGAAATCATTTAAGTCAAAAAGTTAAAAAAAAAATAGAAGAAAATGTAAAATAGCTACTATTTAAAAAAAAAACTAGAAATCAACTACAGAAGAAAGAATTTAACACTGGACTCCTTGGAAATTATAATCAAACAAAAAGCTTGTATACCGTGTTTCAAAAAAAAAAACATAAAGAAAAACTGCAAAGATCTACTTGAACTTGAGACCAAAGTAAAAATAAAATGAATCTACTGATCACCTCCTGGAAGCAAAAAGCAAGCTGAAAACATCCAGCAATTTCATAGCTAAGATCCAGAGTTTCCAAATCAAAAAAAAAAAAACTTTAAAAAAATTAATCCAAGTGTCAAGGAACCCTAGTCAGGATCACAGAATACTATATTACTAAACTAAAGAAGAGAAAAACCTTGGAACACATTATGCCAAAAAGCAAAAGATAAAGGTTTTCAATAAAGAATAATATAAACTGAAGAAATGAATGTAACTCTACTGAGAAAATATAGCTTTAATAGAATAGAGGACTTTTAGTCATTGTTTATGAAGAGACCAGAACTAAGTAGAAACTTTGAAACAAGGCAAACAAGAAATCAAGAGAAGTGTAGAAAGGTAAATGTTATTTAATTATTTTTGACTCTTTGTAACCCCATTTGAGGTTTTCTTAGCAGAGACACTGGAGTGGTTTGACATTTACTTCCGAAGCTCATTTTACAGAAGAGAAAGGTTTATATATAGGCATAGATATATAGATAAAGATATAGATAGAGATAGAGATATATATGTATATGTAGGCAATTGGAAAAGGGTCAAATTATAGTTATCTGTTTTTAAATTCTAAAGTGGATAAAAAATAGTAGTTTTTTTCAGAATCCTATTATCTCTAAGGTCCACAGAGTAAGTTGAATAGCTTAAAAAACATATGAACTGAGCATGAGAAGGAGAAGAAATTACTATTCCTCAAAATTGGGAATTTCATGAAATTCAGTTGATACCTGAATCTGGCAGAACATTTAAACACAAATACACAAAGAATTTAGTGTATAAATATAAAAACAGAAATATAAAAAGAGAAAGGGTAGAGTTGGGGATGAAATAGTTATAAGAAAAATAAACATAGTAGGCAGTTAGATGGTGCAGTGGATAAAATGCTGTTTGGAAATCAGGAAGACTCTTCTTCATGAGTTCAAATCTGGCCTCAATGTGGCTATAAGCAATTCATTTAACCTTGTTTCCTCAGTTTCTCATCTGTAAAAGGAGCTAGACAAGAAAATGACAAGCCACTCCAATATCTTTGCCAAGAAAACCCCAAAATAGGGTCATGAAGAGTCAAATACAACTGAAAAATCATTGAACAATAGCAACAACAAAAATAAAGATAAATTTGAGAGGACTGATTGTAAGAGAGAGACAGAAAGTTTAAGAACCAAAAGTCAGAGTCTGATTGAGATAGAGAGCAGAAACAGAGAAGTAAGAACAGACCATTTCAATTATATGTTATGAATTTTTATCAGATTCTTTCTCTTTCTCCACCTCCTTCTTTGCCAAGGTAGAGAAGGAGAATATTGTTTTGATAGTAGGACAGAGGGTAAAAAAAACTATAATAGAATATATTGGAAGTAAATAAACAATTAACAAGCAAAACTATGAAAAGCAATGAGATGAAGAAAACAGAAGAGAGTAGCAGAATGATTTAGAAAATGGAATCCAACAATGTTTTGTTTATAAGAAATAAATGTGAAGATTGACACCGAATTTAAATGAGATGTTGGAACAGACCTTATTATCTTTAAAGAAAAAATTTAAAAGCAGTCATCTCAAAGTAGGAAGTAGAAAGAAGAGATTTGATCAAAACAGACAAACATGAGAAACTAAATGATGTCTAACAGCACTATAGATAATGAAATATCACTTTTTAATATATATGAGCTAAATGGCATGATATCTAAATACTTAAAGTACAGGGTACTGAGATAGGACTAGCACTGTGGTGTAAGGTGTTACCAAGCCCTATTCAGGGTTGCTTATCCACTTTTGGTATCCACCTGAAACTCAATTTTTACCTGTGGCACCAAAAAGTTGTTCTATGTGCGGCAGCAACACCCTAATAAAATGGTCTCAGCAGATGAGCTAAACCAAGTTGAGGGTAACTTCAAATCCATCAATTAGTCAGAGAGATTGTAAAGCATGTAAAGATTTTCCCAATAGAATAATTTATTCCAGTGGCCATGAAGGTAGCTGAAAGAAGCATTACAGAGGGCTTAGAGCTTAATCAGACATTGAAGATGTAAAAGCCATCTCCTACCTCCTAAGCCAGTTGTCTTCTCTAGTCTTGCCACTGATCTTTAATGATTCTGAAACAGAGCAAGGCTAACAACAATTCATGCACAAGTCAAGACATCATTCCAAAATGTCATTGATCCTCTTAGAAAATGAAGGGCAAATAACAACTACTTAAATAAAAAGTTAATTGAATTGTAAGAACAAATAGATAGCAAAGCTTTAATAATCAAGAACATCAAGAGACCCTTTTCAGAACTACAAAAAATAACAAAAAAAGAGAAATAATAAAGAAACTAAGGACCTTGAAAAGATCATCTACATAGATTCTTCACTTTTTTCTCCTTTCACTCTCTTCTTAACTCCTTACACAACCTAGATTCCCATCTCAACATTCCACTGAAACTACTTTCTTCAAAGTTACCAGAGATATATACCTTAATTGCCAAATCCAATGACCTTTTCTTAATCTTCATTCTCCTCAACCTCTCTGCAACCTTTGGCACTGTTGATCAATCTGTCCTCCTTGAAACTCTTTTCTCTCTAAGTTTTTGGGATACCACTCTCTCGATTCTCCCCCTCCCTATCTGAGCATTCCTATGTCTTCTTTACTGAATTCTCATCCCCAAATCAAACACAAATGATACCATGGCTGTCCTTCAAGATTCTATTCTGGATGCTCTTCTCTTCTCCCTCTACACTATGCGACTTGTGATTTCATCAGCTTCAAAGGATTTAATTACCATCTCTTTGCTAATGGTACCTATCTTGCCCCCACCCTCTCTGCTAACCTCCAGTTTTATATATCTGATTACCTTTCAAACATGACACTGACTTTCTTGCTCTTCAGAAACTCCATTTCTGAACTCTGGGCATTTTCTCTGACTGTCCCCCATGCCTAGAATGCTTTCCTTCCTCATCACTGCCTACGGCCTTCCCTGGCTTCCTTTAAGTACCACATAAAATGCCATGTTCTATTGGAAGACTTTCCCAATCTCTCTTAATTTTATTATCTTCCTTCTGTAATTATTTCCGACTTATCTATACATAGTTTTTTTTGGTATGTATTTGTGTCTCCTCCATTAGATTGTGAGCTCCTTAAGGATGGGGATTGTCTTTTGTCTTTTTTAATATCCCCAGTGTTTAATACAGTGCCTGGCATAGTGGATATTTAATAAATGTTTATTGATGATAATGATACTGATAATTACATTAAGTACTTAATTATTTATAAGTACCTAGAATATCAGAAAACTTAGCAGGATAGCTCTCTGATTGCTGGATGGAAATAGAAACATATATAACATATATATGTAAGTATACATATATATAAATTTTCTTACTTTTACATAGTACCATTATAAAAATCGTCCATGTGTCAAACATAGAAACCTCTAAACAAATGCAAAAAAATCACTTTGTTGATTACAAAACAATAAAATTATAATAAATAAAAGATATTTGAAGGAATGACATACTTAAATGGAGACAAAATAATTCAGTCTTCAAAATTGGTCTGTGAGTCAAAGAACAATTCATAAAAATAATACTTTCTTTTTTTATTAAAGCTTTTTATTTGCAAAACATATGCATGGGTAATTTTTCAACACTGACCCTTTTAAAGCCTACTGTTCCAAATTTTTCCCTCCTTCCCCCTACCTCCTCCCCTAGATGGCAGGTAGTCCAATACATGTTAACTATGCTAAATATATGACAAATCCAATATATGCATACATATTTATACAGTTATCTTGCTATACAAGAAAAATCAAATCTACAAGAAAAAAAACCTGAAAAGGAAAACAAAATGCAAGCAGACATCAACAGAAAGCATGAAAATGCTATGTTGTGGTCCACACTCAGATCCCACAGGCTTCTCTCTGGTTGTATATGGATTTCTTCATCACTGAACAATTGGAACTGGTTTGAAACATCTCATTGCTGAAGAGAACCATGTCCATCAGAATTGATCATCATATAGTCTTCTTGTTGCCGTGTATAATAATCTCCTGGTAAAAATAATACTTTCAAGAAAAAAATGGCAACAATCAAGCAAAACTTTTAGAATCTGATCAAAGCAGTCATTAGAGAAAATTTTATATTTCTAAATTCTTGAATCACCAAGACAAAGAAAATATTAACAAATTAAATGTGCAACTGAAAATACTAGAAAAGCAACTTTTTTTAAAAAAGAGAGATTCTAAAAATAAGGAAGATAAAACAATTCAAACAAAAACAACTAATGATAATTAAAATTTGACTTAATGTTTTAAAAAACTAGTAAAATAGTTCATCTGATTTTTTTGTTAAAAGAGGAAAACCAAATTACCAATATGAAAAAAGGAGAAATAACAATAAATTATGAGGAAGTAAAAATATTAGAAAAAAATTATGTCCAATCATGTAAAGAAACTGATAGCAAATGAAATGAGTGAATACTTAAAATTCATGAAATATCCATATTAGCAGAATAAAAAAAATCCAGTATTAAATAGGACACATTGATCAACAGTGTCAAAGGCTGCAGAAAGGTTGAAGAAAATGACAGGAGGAAAAAGAAAAGAAAATTGCCTCCAGCTGTTCTCAGAGTCATCAGTTCTTTCTGGAAGTAAATAGTAATTTTCATCATGGGTCCTTTTGAAATTGTTGATCATTGTATTTGCTCAGAGAAAGTAAATCTTAGATAAAAGACAGTTGAGAAAGATTACTTGATTCAGAGTGAGGAAAAAAAAAAGAGGTTAATCCACATAGTTCCTGAACATCCTATTTGAAGAACAGACAGCAAATTACTCAGATAGGGCAAATCAGACAAAATGGGGATGAGAGGATTGCTTTTTCAGTATCCACCAAAGTATGTTTACCTTCTGGGAAGAGTCTAATACACTAAGTAAAGAGGAATTTAAACAGAAAATCAGGGTGTTGCCTTAATAATAATCCCAAATTCAGGTGATGGGAGGAACAGAATTGATGATTATTTGAGAATTCTATGTGTGTTTCTATATCTGTTCTATGGGTTGTCTCTCTTTGATTTTCTATGGAGTAAAAATAAAATTTTTCCAGACCCAATATATATATTATACTTGAGTTCTAGTATTATATTTTTACTTTCATCTAATAAAGAATTAATCCTTCAAGGATATACAAGGATTGTGCTTTACCAATTCACATAGGGGTGAACCTCCTTCTAGAAATGAATAAAGGGGGAAACAGGCTGGGGTGTTGGGGTAGGGGCTGCTGCCCTTTGCTGCAGGGCTGCAGAACACAGGTGGTCTGTGACTGTTTCCTGCCCACTTCCTATGTGGTGAAGAAAAGCATTTTAACTGCCTGCTATGAAGGAGCTAAATATGTAGACAAAAAGCACAAATTGAATAAATTGTGGGTTTCCTTCTCTTTCTCACTGACTCTAGCCCTCTTTCTGTGTTTCTTTGACTATTTCTCTGCCTGTCTCTATTTCTGTCTGTCTTTCTCTTTCTCTCCCACACACACCAACCCCCACTCCATTCTTCCCTCTCTGGTGCCTTTCAAGTGAGAATGGCAACAAACTTCAGTAGACCTCCTGGTTGGGAAGAGGTCTTCCTTACCCAGGTACCATTAAGCTATGAGTGTCTGGCACTGTTATTTTTCTGTCTCTCATTTGTTTCATCCTTTATCTCTTTAAATGAAAGAATGTAGGAGAAGAAATTGCCTAAACCAGAAATGTCAAACATTCCTCCAAGAAATCAGCAACATTCCAGGGTTCATCAGGAATAAGGAGCTCCTTGGGTTCAATGAGAACCAAATTAAAATTTAATTGAAAAATATTTAACAAAATAAATAAAACTCATAAGTGTTATAAATGGATATAGAAACTTTAGTCATATGTAATGCTAATATGTGGCTGTCAATATATGATCTGCAGATATCCTTATACATGGTTTATTGGCCCCATTTCTTTTTTTTGAAGCTTTTTATTTTCAAAACATATGCAAGGATAATTTTTCAACATTGATCCTTGCAAAACTCTACGTTCCCATTTTTTCCCCATTTCCCCCACCCTCTCTCCAATATGGCAAGTAATCCAAACTATATTAAACATGGTAAAAATATATGTAAATCCAATATAGGCATATATATTTATACAATTATCTTGCTGCACAAGAAAAATCAAATAAAAAGGAAAAAATGAGAAAGAAAATAAAATTCAAGCAAATTACAACAAAAGAAGTGAAGATGCTGTGTTGTGATCAGTTCTCACAGACCTCTCTTTGGCTTTCATCATCACAAGATTATTGGAACTGGCCTGAATCATGTCATTGTTGAGAAGAACCACGTTCATCAGAATTGATCATCATATAATCTTGTTGCTATGTACAATGTTTTCCTGGTTCTACTCACCTCACAGCATCAGTTCATATAAGTCTCTCCAGACCTCTCTGAAATCATCTTGCTGATCATTTCTTATATAACAATAATATTCCATAAGATTCATATAGCATAACTTATTCAGTCATCCTCCAACTGATGGGCAACCAGTTTCCAGTTTCTTGAGTGGCCCCATTTCTATTTCATTATTATAATGATGAACTAGATTATGTCAGAACAAGATATCCAAGAAGTGGAGTCCGTAATAGTTTGTCAGTAGCTAAACTTGGTAGTTATTGTTGTTCAGTTGTTTCAGTCATATTCAATATTCCATACCCCCATCTGGATTCTCCTGGCAAAGATACTGGAGTGGTTTGACATTTCATTCTCCAGTTCAATTTACAGATGAGAAAACTGAGGCAAACAGGATTAAATTATTTGCCCAGGGTTATACAGCTAGTAAGTGTCTGAGGTCAGATTTGAATTCAGGAAGACTGAATCCTTTTAACTGAAGACTCTAGTCTGTGCACAATGGTGCTACCCAGTTGTCCCACTACACCTGGTAAGCCATAGCAACTCTGAGGAGAGACTTGCTTGACCCAGCCCAACAATGAATCAATACATCACTAAATAAAGACATCATGGTCTACATACAATTATGGGAGTTTGATTATCAAGTGAACTTAGCAGGAAGAATGCTCTGTATTTACCACTTCAAATTTGACTCCATGTGCACAAGAAATGAAGTGATAAAGTAAAGTTGGCCAAGATTGGGAGGGAATTGTAATAAACACGTTAAGTTTCAGACACATTCTCCAGGGATTAAAGTATAGAGAGGAGAGTATGACTTGATACAAGGATAATGTGTTGATAATTCTTCTTGCTATATATTCTCAGTAAGTATTCCTTCGTAAAACATAATTTATAATAATTTTTCATGATATTGGTGCAACAATTCTTAGTGATTGATAATTGGAAGAACATAATAGAATGGATGTTCAAACCAATTACATTAGTGAAATCCCACAGCTCCTTCAGGACATACCTAAAGTCCTGAGGGAAAGATAAAATCAAACTTTGGACACCCAGTCTGACACTGCAAAGGGAATTGGGAGAGTGTGCCCTAGGATTACATATATCTAAGGAAACTTAGACACAAATTATAGCATGAGTATAGTATAGAAGGAAATTTTTCTATAGTATATAAGGAGATTTTCTGAGAACAACATTAGGAAGGAAAAAGCTAAAGAAAGAAATGAACCATCTTAGGGTTAGGTCTCCAGGATTAAGTCAACAAGTCCACAGGCATTTATTAAGTACTTACTATATGGTCTTGCCTCAGGAAGCTCATAATTTAATGGAGAAGACAACATATAAAAATTATACATACTATTGAGATACATAAAGTATTAGGAAGGTAATTGATGAGTTCCTTTTGACATAGATTATATTTCTACTTATTTTTCTGTATGCATGAGTTGTTTTGTTCCTGGAAATTATACACTTATTGGACATTGATTCTTTCTATCTCTCATAATAGGTGCTTTCAAAGATTATTGAACTGATTTAAACTTTCTTCAACACATTACAGATTCCTTCATTTACTGAGTAGATAAGCCCTTGGGAGTTGCCTGAAATACTTAAATAACTTGCCATGGGTATCCCACATATGTTGTCAAAGGTTCAGATTTGATTCCAGATCTTTCTGACTCCAAACCTTCTCTATACTACTTTTACTACTTTCCCTCTATTTACAATAAAAGTAACATAATTGCCTGTCTTCATTATTTTTTTCATTTTTAAGGGAAAAAATACTCCTGGTTCTATACCTTCTTAATTTTTTTTTCTAAGAAAATATATCTATCCCTAAGCAATAAACTGGGAAAACATTTTTACATTCAAAGATTCTGATAAAAATATATAAGAATTCAAGAATTCAAGCCATTCTCCAATTGATAAATGGTCAAAAGATATGAACAGACAATTTTCAGATGAAGAAACTGAAACTATTTCTAGTCATATGAAAAGGTGCTCCAAATCACTATTGATCAGAGAAATGAAAATTAAGACAACTCTGAGATACCACTACACACCTGTCAGATTGGCTAAAATGACAGGAAATGATAATGATAACTGTTGGCGGGGATGTGGGAAAACTGGGACACTGATGCATTGTTGGTGGAGCTGTGAACATATCCAATCATTCTGGAGAGCAATTTGGAACTATGCTCAAAAAGTTATCAAACTGTGCATACCCTTTGACCCAGCAGTGTTTCTATTGGACTTATATCCCAAAGAAATCTTAGAGGAGGGAAAAGGACCCAGGTGTGCAAAATTGTTTGTGGCAGTCCTTTTTGTAGTGGCTAGAAACTGGAAACTGAATGGATGCCCATCAATTGGAGAATGGCTGAATAAATTATGGTATATGAATGTTATGGAATATTATTGTTCTGTAAGAAATGACCAACGGGACAATTTCAGAGAGGCCTGGAGAGACTTGCATTAACTGATGCTGAGTGAAATCAGCAGAACCAGGAGAACATTATGCACGGCAACAACAATACTATATGACGATCAATTCTGATGGACATGGTTCTCTTCAACAATAATGTGTTTCAAACCAGTTCCTATTGTTCAGCAATGAAGATAGTCATATACATCCAGAGAGAGGCCTGAGGGAACTGAATGTGAACCACAACACAGCATTTTAACGCTTTCTGTGAATAAATTTTCCATGCATTTTGTTTTCATTCTTAGGTTGTTTTTTTTTCTTCTTCTCTTTCTAGATCTGATTTTTCTTCTGCAGTAAGATAACTGTGTAGATATGTATACATATATTGGATTTGTCATATAATTTAACATATTTAGCATGTATTAGATTACCTGTCATCTAGGGTTTGGGGGTGGGGGAGGAGGGAAAAAGCTTGGAACAAAAAAAAAAGTTTTTGCAAAGGTCAATGTAGAAAAATCACTCATATGTTCTGTAAATAAAAAGCTTTTAATTAAAAAATAAATAGATGCTACTGATCAAAAAAATGTATATATATATATCCCTTCTGTCTGCCCCCATCAAAAATGAAATTTCAGTTCTAAGCTTTAGAAGAATAAGATTTCTCCATGTAAATAAGCCTAGTCTCAAGAAATTGATTCTGAAATATAAGCATTCTTCTTCATCACCAGCTGACTCAGAAAAGTTAGCCACTTCCTCCTAACCCCTAACCACTTTCTCTTGCAAACATCCTGATATCCCATACAAATGGATGTCATTTCAGCCCACGGGTGTTTGGGTTGCCACAGGCAATGTGACAAAGGCTTGAGTATAATGTCTCATAATTATAGTCTTAGACTTCATTCTGTAAACACTGTCACAT
Source organism: Myrmecobius fasciatus (assembly GCA_023553655.1). Taxonomy (NCBI): domain Eukaryota; kingdom Metazoa; phylum Chordata; class Mammalia; order Dasyuromorphia; family Myrmecobiidae; genus Myrmecobius; species Myrmecobius fasciatus. The sequence goes on along the minus strand of JAJPUD010005083.1, from coordinate 22,305 downwards.
TTCCACTCAGAATGTCTAGACTAGGGTCAGGCAAACTTAGGATGAAAAGCTTTAAGATGTCCCCTGGTCAGTGTAACTTAGCACTCAGTTAGCATTTTTCAGGTATGTCTTACATAGATATGAATACTTACATTTAAAGAATTTCAATGCTATTTGTTGGAATTACAGAATTTTAAAAGTGAAATATATATTAAAGTATGGGTTCTTAAAGTCTGGGAACTTTAAAATTTAATATTTTTTGGATAACTGAATTTCAGTATACTTGGCTTCCTTTCCTATATATCTTATTTTGTGCATTAAAGAATATAATTCTGGGGCAGCTAGGAGGCACAGTGGATAGAGCACTAGGCCTGAAGTCAGGAGGATCTGAGCTGAAATCTGGCCTCAGACACTTAATACTTCCTAAGTGTGTGACCCTGAGCAAGTCACTTAACCCCAATTGCCTCAGCAAATATATATATGTGTGTGTGTGTGTGTGTGTGTGTGTGTGTGTGTGTGTATGTAATTCTGACAAGGGACTCAAGTTTCATCAGATTGCAAGAGGGGTCCATAACACAAAATAACGTATTATAAAGTAGCTAGGGAAGTATCATATATTACTATGAATATGTTTGTATGATATCCAAGGGGGTATTCACAAAAGAAAGCAAGACTGTCCCTGTTATGAATCCAATGAAAAGTAGGTTACTCTCTGGATCAATGTTCAGGTTTCTTCTCCAGAAGTAGTGTTCCATGCTAGCTGAGCATTCTCCAAAGCCCCTGTTATACTCTCACCCAGTTTGACATAGTTGCAGTGCCCATCAAATAGGCAGGAGTGCATTTTGAACATAGTCCTTATCCTCAATTCAGACCAGTCCTTGGGGAGACATAAGCAGTGTCATTTCACTTATTTCTCCAGTGCCACAAAATTTCAAAACCATCAGTGTTGCATGATCTATAGAAACCTGCATATATAGATAAAAATCACAATCATCTCCAAAGTTTTGCAGATTTAACAAAATAAGAATCATTTCATGAAGTTTACTAATAGAGAAATTGAATAATGCTTGAACTTTAAAAGAAGCTAGATATCAAAATGTTTAGAGTATCAGGCATGGAGTCAAGAAGACTCATTTTCCTGAGTTCAAATCCAGCCTCAGATTCTTCCTAATCTTATAGGACTAAGCAAGTCCCTTAAGCCTATTTGCCTCAGTTTCCTCATCAGTAAAATGAGCTGAAGAAGGAAATAACAAACCCCTCCAATATCTTGGTCAACAAAGATGAAGAGGAGAGAATTATATTCTAGCTATGGGGAAACAGCTTGTGCAAAAATATACAAAGGTCATGAATATATGGGTTATAAAAGAAATTTAATATAACAAGAAGAACAGGAAGTAGATTAGAATGCAGGAATAAGAAGAGGCTGATTAATTTGTGAGTGCCTGTATATTTTAAGACTAACACTCTACGAGTTGAATGGAGCCCAAGTCATCTGTCACTTAAAGGGAAAAAACTGATATTCAATAGTTTTTTGCCAGTCTTCATTGACTTTCAAGTGTTTCCTACACCAAGTGATAAGGTCTTGTGTGGCTAGTGAGTATTGGCAGAGAAAGCTCCAAAGTACAAATAAGATTATAGTCTCTGAAGCAAGCTGGGATCAACTCAGCCATACAGTCCCACCCCATGGAGATCTTTGGAGACCCCATCTTACTGTATCCAATCAGAAAGCTGAGTTGTGATCAATTAATGGCACCTCATGCCATATTCTCTTTCTCCTGGCTAACTGTGAGATCCACTGGGGAATTTATTTTTTCTATTGTAAATTGTTAAAAACCACTTTCCTTGCCAACTATAATTTTTCTATTGCTCTCCCAAATCTATTTCATATTTAACACTCCTAGTATTTATTTTGCCTCTTCATTTTGTCTGTAATTTCTTCTTATAAATAAAAGTACCTTTTGTAAAGAGGATTGTGAATTCTTCACATGTGCCTTGTGTCTCATATTTCAAACTAGGAATTGTTACCCCAACTCCATCATAAGAATATTACCAGAGTTATTCACAAGTCTTTTTATCTCCCACAAATAAATATTAATACTCAAATCAGTAAAAAAGATCAGGGTACACAAAAGTTTAGAGTCAGAACAACAGAAATGAAAGAAATTAACTATGTGTATGTATGTGACTGTGACTCTGTGTGTGTGTATACCTGGACAAAAAGAAAAAGAAGGGGATGACATACCATGTTTCAGGAAGAGGGAGTAAGCCCATTTGTTTGGAACAAAAGGAAAATTGAACAATATGGTGCTGTGCAAATATGTGTTTTTGGAGTGAAGGGTGTGGGAGTAGTTGGTTAGTTGTTGCCCTTCATTCTTGAAGAGAGCCAAAAAAAAAAAACAAAACATTCCTCTGTCATTCAGAGTCAAGGTAAGGTGTATCTTCGGCTGATCAGAACAATTTGAACCAAATGGCTTGATCCTAAGTCAAGCACAAGTAGTCCACATGAATATTTAGAGATGTCTATCATGTTTCTTTTGACCTAATGCAATTCTGTTTTGCTTATAAAGAATATTGCTTTCTTTGATATGAGAATGGAATGTTGAGCAATCCTTTGACAATGTTTCTCATGTCATGCAAGTGATTCCATAATTCTTCAGAGAAAGTGAGAATAGTTACTTGGAGCAAAAAGTGAAAGGCTGGAGATAGATTGAGAAAGGATCATGGCAGGTATGTCATTTCCCTAAAGTTTTAACCCTAAATAATGGTACAACTTCAGTTTGAACTTTTTCAGGGACAAGAGAGTTTAAAATCTAAGTCTGTTATATTTTGAGGAAACTATATAATGAGATTATTAAAGCAATACAAACAATGTTCTTATCAAAACCTGTGATAATGCCATTTATTACCTACCAATGTTAAAAATTTTATTTAAAAGTTATATTGAAACAAAATTTGCTTCCTTGTAACTTCCACCCATCTAATTTGATTCTTTGAAGCAAATACATGCTAAAGCTAAACTTGTCTTCTCTTAGACTAAACAGCAAGAAAACATGATCTAATGAAAAATTACTAGATTTGGAGTCAGGCGAGAAGTTCAATTCTCAGCTTTGCTACCTGAGCAAGACACTTATCCTCATGGGAATAATTTGTTTTAAAAAAGGGGGGGGAGGGGGAGTAAGGGAGGAATCTAGGTGATCTCAAGGTTCCTCCCATCTCCAAATCCTAATTTTTTACAACCCTTTCTTACAAGACATGATTTCAAAACTGTTCTCCTCCCTAGTCATCTTCCTCTGAATTCACTTCTACTTGTTCAGGACTCAGAACTAATGATTCTATTTTCTATTTATTTTCTGTTATTTGTGATCAACACCAGTATTTACTGACTACCTACTATGTGCTGGGCCTTGAGGATAAACAGAAGGGGAGGAGAGGTAGGTTGTTTCTTTAAAAAGCAGCATGTAGCAGTAAAAATGCTACTTGACTTGGATACTTTCCATTGAAGTACTTTGGTTTTAGGGTTTTTAAAAAAAAAAGATTTTGTTTTCATCTGCTGGTGTTGCATACATAAATAAAATTTTTATTTTGAATGATAACAAATTGGTTAGAAACATAGTCTAGTAAACACAAGATAATAATAAACTATTTCAGGTAATAGACAATAAAAGAAATTATTTCTCTCTTGTATTAATAACTAATTACTAAATTAGGACCAAGTTTTTTCTCTTTTCTGTTTCCTCCTCATCCAGAAATCAACTAGTGTAGGAAATCTTGGTCAAAGACTAGATTCTTGCTCATTGTGTTTACTCAGACAATTTGGAGAAAATGTTGATTGGCCCCTTTGTCAGATAGGTGATATGGAAATTGATGAGTATTTTTAAACCAGACTTGGGTAATTGAAATCATGCATACCTAAAACTCTTATTGTTATATCATTCTCTCATTAATTAATAATCAATCAGAATTTACTGCACCTACTCTTCTGAGAGCATGCAAACTGTAAGGCCACCATCATGAGCAGTCTTGGTCTAAGAGAGATGACCAAATGACCATCCTTTTACTAATAAATGTGCTGTGTTTTATTAATAAAAATGATTAAATTACTCAGAAATTGTCTCTCAAATTTAGATGACCAATATAAAGTATTTGTATAAATCCTCAAGTGTTAAATAAATTTATCTGTTCACAGAATGTTTTAAAATTTACAAATCACTTTCTTGATCCTCTAGATCAGAGAATGTTGGCCTTGTTTTTTATGTTATGGACTTCTTTGGAAGCTGATGAGGTCTATGGATCCTTTCTATAGGAAATTGGTTTTTTGGTTGGTTTTTTTTTTAATATATAAAAGAAAATAGATAATTAGAAAGGAAAGCAATATGCAGAAATACAGTTATCAAAATATAGTTTAAAATAAAAACAAGTTCATGACCCTCAATTAAGAACTTTGCTCTAGGTAATGAAAATATTATTTTCTGCATTTAAGAGAAGAAGATATTGAGTTTCTGAATTAAGTTACTTGCGCAGGGTCACAAAGTTAGTAAATGCTAACAGTAGGATTTGAAGCTGAGTTTCTTGACTTCAAGGTGCTACCTCACATTGCATAGATTACAGAACTATTATATGAAATTTTTGTGCTATGAAAGGGCACAATTATTCTCAATTGAAGGAAGGCACCCCTTTGAGACAGAGGACGTGGGAAATCACAAGGAGGGAAAACTACCCACCTTCCCTCTTACTCTACTGCCATTCCCAACTTCTTAGGAGTCGACATTTTATTTTAACTAATTATTTTGGATCTCAAAGTTAAGTTCCATCATTCCTCTTCTTTTCTTTTTTTAAATATATTTTATTTATTTAAAACTTAAATGTAAAATAAGAAAAAACAAAACAGAAAAGGAAATAAAGACAGAAAAAAGAAAAACAAAACACTCCTTTCTACATCTTACTTTATTCTATTCTCTCCCCACTTATTTCTTTATAGATTTTTGGAAGGTGTTATACCCTTCTTGTGCCCAGTGGGAATATCAGGGAAAATTCAAAATACATAACAATAAATTTCCATTTCAAGAAAAAATATCTAATGCTAAAAGACAATGTATACCAAATTCTCCATCTTTTCTTTGCTTCCTTGTAGTTTTTCTTTTGTTCTCTGTTGTGTACTTTTTACTTTATTCTTTTTTCCCTTTGCCCTTCCCCAAGCAGGCTGCAGTTAATCACAGAGAAAGATAAATAGATATGAATATATAGAGGTAGATATAGATCTATACATACTTGCCCACACATATACCTGCATACACACATGGATACATATATACATGTATACACATACATATACTTCTAAAACAATATTAATATGTCTGACAAATAATGTAAATTTCTCCTTTGATTGAAACTTTTTTTTAAGTTTGACTTTGTCTAAGATCAATAATTACTATTCCTACTTTTTTTTTCCTAATAAATTCTGCACTTGATCATTGTGTATTTTGTGTATATCTCATTTCCTCCTCCTTGATAATTCTCCTGCTTTGCTTCAAGCCGGTGACTTGCCTTGCTATTACTTAAACCTGCCCAAGTTTCTCTCCATTATCCTCTTCTTCCACCTTTTCCCCATTTCTATTATTCTACACACCTTACAACACTCCTCTTAATCTAGGCAACCTTCTATATCCTCCTTATCCTATGTCACCTTTTCCCTACCTCTTTATCCTGTTTTCAATGTAATCTACATACCTTAACCCACTTCTTGATTTACGGTCCTTTCTACATCTTACTTTATCCTATTCTCTCCCCACTTATTTCTTTATAGATTTTTGGAAGGTGTTATACCCTTCTTGTAATAAATGTGTGTGTGTGTGTGTGTGTGTGTGCATGTGTATTGCTCCCTGCAAGTAGGTTTGCAGAACTAGCCCTCCTCCTTCATCCTACTTTCTCTATATTGGTTCTGCTGTTGCATTTCATTTATAGATCATAATAACTATTTTTACCTTTTCCTAGATAGTTTTCCTTTTTTAGAGTCATATCATACTCAGCTCTACTTCAATCTTTCTTTTGGACTACTCAATTGTGTCAGTCTTAGATATCAAGTTTATATTTCCACATATAAAACAAAAATAATTTGTTCTTATTGAGTTCCTTGAGATTAGTTCTTTGGTATTGGCTCCTATATGTTAAATTTTCTATTTAGTTAAGGTTTCTTTGAGACAAAATTCTGAAAATCTGACAATTCACTGAATGTCATTTTTTTCATTCAATATTATACTTAATTTTGTTGATATATTTTCAACCACAACCCTAGTTCTAGAACCTGTGGTTTTTTATTATCCCATGGATAAATCCTGAACAATTTTTATTGTAGTTTCACAAAATTTGAGTTTTGCTGTTGCTTGTAAAATTTTCTCTTTGATCTGAGTATTTTGAATTTTAACAACAATATTTTTACAATGTCTTCCTTGTATGATCTCTTTCAAGTAGTCACTGGTAGATTATTTTTCTATTTCTACTTTCCCCTCTTGTTCTATCACTTCACTTTTCATTAATTATTTATCATATTATTGTGTCAACATTTTGAATTTTTTGTTTTATTTTGTATTTTTTCAATCTCTCTCATTTTATTTTTAAAGTATGTTTATTTTTGGCAAGAGACTATTTAAAATTACTCTTTGGGATAAGGGAGGCTTTTTTTCTTGCAGTATCCTCCTCTAAAAATGAATCCCAATCTTCCCTATTCCCATTGTAACTTTCTATGATTAGTTCCTTTCTCCTTTGCCTGCTCATTTTAAAAAATAAGAAGTTAAGAGTGCAATCAGAGATTGCCATCCCTTTGTTCCAAATTAATTTGGGGGGCAACTGCTTGAGCTGGGTTGGAGAGTTGTTTGGGCAAGGTTATGCGGGGTCCCCACAAATGCTTCCTGTATTTCTAGTCTGGGCATCCCCAGTCAAGGAAAACTTGCTGAGCATGGAGCCCATGATCACCCAGAAAAGCTTTCTCCCAGTGGCTTGGGCTGTGTGAGGAAAAAATGGGGGACTTACCTTGACAAGGAGGGAATCAAGCCAGGGAGGACAGACTCTCCCCATACTAAGCCACCAAATGTTGAGTTTGGGAAGGGGACCCCAAAAGTTTGGGGTCACAAGTGTTGTCTCAAGGTGTCTCAAAAGAATTTGCAGGCTTGAACCCATTTCCTTGTCAAGAGGTAAAGTTTATTGTAACTGTAACACTCTTAGAAGCAGGATGAATTTCAAAGTTCTCAGAGAGAGGAGACCCCTTTATCCAACTTTCTAACATTGACATGCTAATTCTATGGCCCAGAAGAGTGGTCTCTGGAATTTGGTTATCACTGCCGAGATTGTCACTCATCAATGAATTGAAGACTGGTCTATTCAGAATCAGACAGACTGGGCATGGGAGTTTCCTGAGGCAGATTCCAAAATCAGAAGATTTAGGATTTATTGACATTGTTAGAACAGAAGTTCCCCTAAAATCAGAGAACCACAAAATCATATTACATAAATATCTGACTTTTGTGACCCCATTTGGGGTTTTTTTTTTTACAAAAATACTGGAGAGTTGGCCAATTCCTTCTCCAGCTCATTTTACAGATGAGGAAACTGAGGCAAATAGGGTTAAGTGACTTACCCAAGGTCAGATAGCTTTTAAGTGTCTGAGAACAGATTTTAATTCAAGAAAAGGAGTCTTTCTCACTCCAGGTCTGACAGCTAAACTTCAAAAAACTTTGTGCAGCTTATAAAGACAAGATAAACATTTTAAAACAAAGAAAGTTAAACAGACTTTATTCTGGCTTCAGGATCCAATGAGGCAGCTCAAGAAAAAAAAAAGAGAGAGAAACAATCTCATGCCCTGTGATTTGAAAATATTTCAACAACATGGCATCTGTTTTGAAATTCCTCATGCCAGTTCAGAATGTACTTTTTACTCTCCCAGCTTACAGCCTCTTCTTCCTCAACTCTAAACTGAGTTATAGTCCTTAGCTTTTTTGGTAAAGAAAAGGGATCCTTGCCCAAGGACTGGAAAAGTCCTTCCTGCTTCTTTCATTATGGAACCCTGGCTCTGTGGTCATGAACCAGACAAGTAGGGAGAAATCAGATTCATCTCTTTGAGACGGTATTCCCTTAAACTAATTGAGCCTTTTTTCAATAATTCTTCAGTATACAGGAATGATTTCCACCACTTTCTTCTCACCTCAAAGTGAAAAATCTTGGTCCATGCAGATGTGTGGATGAGTAAAAGGCATAGAGGTGATCTATATCTTATGACAATTTCATTGTTTCAGCTTACAAATTAGCTGCTTTTCCAGTTTTTCATATTCTAAGGAGCTACTCAAAGTTTTACTTCCTTTACTAAATACAAATGAGTCTGCTTAGAATTTTGTTTTCTTTTCAAGGTTCAAAATGATCCATTCCAATTAGAAAAGGACTCACATTTTAAATGGTGCTAATACTATATATAAGATTTACAATTACAAATTAATGACAATAGGGGCAGCTAGGTGGTACAATGGATAGACCACCACCCCTGAAGTCAGGAGGACCTGAGTTCAAATCTGGTCTCAAGACACTTAACACTTCCTAGCTGTGTGACCCTGGGCAAGTCACTTAACCTCAATTGCCTCAGAAAAAAAAAATTAATGGCAATAAACCCTCTAGAGCTTATGATAAACTTGCCTCTCTAGATGGTATCCCATTTAAGCATTTCACACTTGCCAAGCTTTCAGAAAAAATTTTCAACCTCTTCCTGTTATGGTTTCTTATCAGATATCCAGAAGTTGACCTCCTGAAAATATTGAATGTCATTCACTAGGGAGGGAGAAAAATGACTTACAATATAGAATAGCAAAGAAACTAAAATATTTGAAAGTTCCCTCAAGTTTAAAGAATGCAACAGTAGGAAAGGCAATCAGTCACAGAGTCTTTAGAAGCTCCTAGAAATTCATTGTGTCTTACTCACTAGAGGAACATAAGATAATATAATTATAAAGAAGAAAATGGAGGAGGAAAAGAGGAAGAGAAAGAGAAGAAAAGAGGGAAGACCAAATGGATAAGAAGAAAGCTTAATATACACATATTTTTTTTTAATTTTCTAATGAAAAGTAACAAAGAAGTTCTTTTCAGCTCTGAATTCTGTTGATGGGATTCTGATCATTACCCCCAGTCCAAACCCCACAGAAACCCGCAATCACTAGCTGACAGACACAAGTCTTACACAGTCTATAATTATGTCATTCATTAAATCTAGACATACCAAAAAAATAGCCAATAAGAAAGCAGTACCAACAAGATATAGGCCAGATGTTGAATCACAAACTTCAATAAATCCTTTCCCCAATATGACACGTGTACACTATCCTTCTTTATTGTTCTTTGGGTGAATTTATGATGAAGTCTGCTCATAATACATTAATACCCCACTCCCAATGGGCTTTTCTACATGCATTCTGGGTAACCACATGTGTAGTTCCATCAAAGTTTTAGGATTTCCCCAGGTTATCAAATTTCTGTATCCTCAAAATCTACAAAGAGATTCCATAATTATCTCCATCTTGTTTTGTTAGGCTGCTAAATTCCTGAAAGGTGCGCAGCCTGCTTTGGGTGCATGATTCTCAATTAATCTTAATAAATGTCACTGTCTGACTCCTGAATTCTTTCAAAGATGAACCCCAATATTTCTGGTATTGAATATAGTACCCAAGTTTTTACTCAGTTTCTCTCCAACCCAAGGTAAGCCCCTTTCTCCTTACTTTAGCTGGCATCCCTCAAGCATTTATTTAGAAAGGCTTGGCAGGACTTCTTGGGTTCCTGTGTTGAATAAATTCTCTCTGAACAGAGTTGCTCAGTTTGATAATTTTGTATGAGCCCCTATGTTCATTTTCCTTTGCCCTGAAGAGCTTTGAGTGGAGATGACTGACTTAAAAAAGATTTTTCAGGCTCACAACATAATGATCTTGAGGTTGGGAAAGGAACCTCAAAAGGTTGAGGTCATAGACCAGTGTTGTTGCAAGGTATCTCAAAAGAATTTGATGCTTGAACCTATTTCCTGATCAAGGGACAAAGTTTTATTGTAATTATAATGCCATTACAAATGGACTAAATTCCAAGAGAATTTAGCAAAGTCCTAAGAGAGAGGAGACAGCTTTATCCAGCTTTCTATCATTGGCATGTTAATTCTATAGACCAGAGACAAGACCAGAGCCAGGGAGTGGTCTCCGGAATTTGGTTCTCACCAACTAGATTATCAATCAGCAATGAATTGAGAAGTGGTCTACTCAGAATTATGTTATTCTTAGATTGAGAGTGTGGAAAGTCACTGAGGCAGACTCCAAAACCAGAAGATTTAGGATTACTAACTTACTGTTAGAACAGAAGCCCCCCCCTAAAATCAGGGGACTTCAAAACCATTGCTGTCTACATCAATGGGACTATTCTTTTCCATCTCAAGGGATTCACTAGGGATATGCAAATGAGTTGGATTTAAATTGAGGGTAGACTATGCAGTCACCAACCTCATTTTCTCCTCCACAGCCATCTTGGTCCAGTGGCAAGATGTAGATCAGAAAGACTGGAGATGACTTGGATACAGTGGGAGAACTTGTCTTTTTCAAACTAATATCTTTAACAGGTCTCAGTTTGGTGGAGGCCAAGCCCAATCATTGATTAAGGATAGGTAAGAAATGGAGAAGAAAATTACTTCTTTTACCTAGTCAAAAAGAAAAAAAAATCCAATCTGAGAGGGGAAGACCCTCAGGATTTCTCGACAAAACAGAAATAATTGCCATTTGCAATTGGGCCAAACAATGACCAATTTAGGCTTGCTCTGGAATCTATTGTTAGCCAATCAATGAGAATCAGAGTGATTTGGACATGGTCCTTAAGAAAGAAATATAGCCCGTAAACCCCAAAATACCTTGGGAGGTTTTAATATGGTTCTCTGCCCAAAGGAATGTTGAACTGGAAAATGAGATGTGAAGAATGGAATTTGACATTTTTGCATTCTTCCTTTTCCCTTCCAAGATAAGAATTCTAAATTCAGAGACTTCCAAGAAATCTATATTAGCCAAGAGAAAGAAACTAAACTCACATTGAACTCAAATTCCTGGACAATGGTTTTACTCACAGAAGAAAGTGTAAAATGGAATCACCAACTTTTAAAAAATAGTATTTTATTTTTTCCTCAGTTAAATGTTAAAAAAAATTAACATTTATTTTTACAAGATTTTGAGTTCCAAATTTTTCCTCCCACTCCCTCTTCTCTTCTTTTCTGAAAAGAGTGAGCGGTTTGATAGTTTATACATGTTCTATCATGTAAAACATATTGCCATATTAATTACAGTTATGAAAGAAACAGATCAAAAGAAAAGATAAAAAATAAATTAAGTGAAAAAATATGCTTCAATCTACATTTAGAATCCATCAGTTCTTTATCTATATATAGACGGCACTTTTCTTTGTGATTTCTTTGGAATTGTCTTTTATCTTTGTATTGCTGAGAAAAGCTGAATCATTCACAATAGATCATCACACAATGATTACTGTGTACAATGTTTTCTTGCTTCAGTTTATTTCATTTTCCATCTGTTCATACAAGTTTTTCAAGGTTTTTCTGAAATTTGCCTGCTCATAATTTCTTATTACACAATAATACTCCATTATATTCATATCCCACAGCTTTTTCAGTCATTCCCCAATTGATGGGCATCCTCTCAATTTCTAATATTTTACCATCATGAAAAGGGCTGCTATAAATATTTTTGCTCATGTAGATATTTTCCCTTTTTGATGATGTTCTCTTTGGGATATTAGATGTAGTAGTGGTATTGCTGGATCAAAGAATATATGCACAGTCTGGTTGCTCTTTGGATATAGTTCCAAATTGCTCTCTAGAATAATTGGATCAGTCCATAATTCAAGCAAACAATGAGTTTTCCTATATCCTCTCCATTTGTTATTTTTATTTTTTGTCATATTAGCCAATCTGATAGGTGTAAAGTGTAGAGTTGTTTTAATTTGCATTTCTCTAATCTAAAGTGATTTGGAGCACTTTTTCATATGATTTCTTCATCTAAAAACTGCCTGTTCATATTTTTTGAGCATTTATTGATTGGGAAATGACTTATATTCTAAAATTGACAGAGTTCTCTATATGTTTGAGAACTGAGGCCATTTTCAGAGACACTTGTTATAAAGGTTGTTTCCCAGCTTTTTGCTTTCCTTCTAATTTTGGTTGCACTGATTTTGTTTGTACAAAAGCTTTCTATTTTATTATAATCAAAATTATTTGTTTTACGTGTTATAATGCTCTCTACCTCTTATTTCATCATAATTTTTCCCATCCCCATAAATCTAATAGGTACACTATTTCTTGCTCTTCTAATTTGCTTTGGTGTCATCTTTCATGTCTAAATCATGTACCCATTTTGACTTTACCTTGATATATGGAATAAGATTTTGGTTTATACCTAGTTTGTATCCTATTGTTTTCTAGTTTTCCCAGCAGTTTTTTTTTCAAATAGTGAATTCTTATTCCAAAAGCTAGGGTCTTGGAGTTTATCAAACACTTAGGTTAATATGGTCATTATCTAATGTGTACCTAATTCTATTTATCTATTATCTAATATGTACCTAATTCTATTTTTTAGGCAGTACCAAATAGTTTTATAATTGTCTTCATATAGTTCCTAGGTTGGTCTTAGCTGGTAGACTCCTAAGTATTTTACATTGTTTACAATTATTTTGAATGGAATTTCTCTTTCTGTTTCTTGCTACTCGGTTTTGTTGATCATATAAAGAAATGCTGGTGATTTGTGTGGATTATCTTATATCCTGCATCTTTTCTAAAGTTGTTAATTATTTCAAGTAATTTTTAATTGATGCTCTAGGATTCTCTAAGCATATCATCATATCATCTTCAAAAAGTGATATTTTTATTTCCTCACTGCCTATTCTAATTCCTTTGATTTCTTTTTCTTCTTTTATTGCTATAGCCAACATATCTACTACTATGTTAAATATAGTGGTGAAAATGGACATCCTGGTCTCACCCCCTGATCTTATTTACCAATATTACTTGCTGGTAGTTTTAGATAGCTACTTCTTATCATTTTAATGAACTGCTCTGTTTATTCCTATTCTCTCTATGGGCATACATGATACTGTATTTTGTCAAAAACTTTTTCAGCACCTATTGAAAAAAATCATGATATTTCTGTTGATTTTGTTATTGATGTGGTCAATTGTGTTGACAGTTTTCATAATATTGAACCAACTCTAAATTCCTGATATAAATCCACCTGGTCATAGTGTATAATCCTTGTAATATACTGCTGTAATTGCCTTGCTAGTGTTTCACATTTTTTACACTGACATTCATTAGGGAATTTGGTCTATAATTTTTTTCTCTGTTTTAGGTCTTCCTGGTTTAGGTATCAGCACCATATTTGTATGATAAAAGGAGTTTGGTAGGACTATTTCTTTCCCTGTTTTTTCCAAATACCTTATATACTATTGGGATTAGTTGTTCTTTATATGTTTGGTATAATTCACTTGTAAATCCATATGGTCTTGGGATCTGGGTTTTTTTTTTCATTTTCTTGATATAAGAATTTAGAAAAAAAAATTTCTCCTAAGTACTGCTTTGACTGAATCTCAAAATTTTTGGTATGTTGTCTCTTATTGTCATTCTTTTTAATTAAATTATTGTTTCCATGATTTGTTCTTTGACTAGGATTAGATTATTTGGTTTCTAATTAATTTTTAATTATCTTTCCATTGCCCTTTGTTGAATGTAATTTTTTACATTATGTTTGAAAAAAATTAATATTTCTGCATCTTACTAATTGATTTTGAAGTTTTATGCCCTATCATATAGTCAGTTTTTGTATAAATGCTATGTGTTGTTTAATAAAGCTTTTTATTTACAAAACATATGAGTGATTTTTCTACATTGACCTTTGCAAAAACTTTTTTTCCCAAACTTTTCCCCTCCTTCCCCCCAACCCCCACCCCCAGATGACAGGTAATCCAATACATGCTAAATAGGATAAAATATATGACAAATACAATACATGTATACATATCTATACAGTTATCATACTGCACAAGAAACATCAGATCTAGAAAGAGAAGAAGAAAAAAACAACCTAAGAAGGAAAACAAAATGCATGGAAACATTCACAGAAAGCGCCAAAATGCTGTGCTGTGGTTCACATTCAGTTCCCACAGGCCTCTCTCTGGATGTATATGACTATCTTCATCGCTGAACAACTGGTTTGAATCACATCATTGTTGAAGAGAACCATGTCCATCAAAATTGATCATAGTATAGTCTTGTTGCTGTGTATAATGTTCTCCTGGTTCTGCTGATTTCACTCAGCATCAGTTCATGCAAGTCTCTCCAGGCCTCTCTGAAATCCTCCTGTTGGTCGTTTCTTACAGAACAATAATATTCCATAACATTCATATGCCATAATTTATTCAGCCATTCTCCAATTGATGGGCATCCTTTCAATTTCCAGTTTCTTGCCACTACAAAAAGGGCTGCCACAAACATTTTTGCACTTGTGGGTCCCTTTCCCTCTTCTAAGATCTCTTTGGAATATAGGCCCAGTAGAAACACTGCTGGGTCAAAGGGTATGCACAGTTTGACAACTTTTTGAGCATAGTTCCAAATTGCTCTCCAGAATGGTTGGATCCGTTCACAGTTCCACCAACAATGTATCAGTGTCCCAGTTTTCCCACATCCCCTCCAACAGTTATCATTATCATTTCCTGTCATTTTAGCCAATCTGACAGGTGTGTAGTGGTATCTCAGAGTTGTCTTAATTTGCATTTCTCTGATCAATAGTGACTTGGAGCACCTTTTCATGTGACCAGAAATAGTTTCAATTTCTTCGTCTGAAAATTGTCTATTCATATCTTTTGACCATTTATCAATTGGAGAATGGCTTGAATTCTTATATATTTGAGTCAATTCTCGATATATTTTAGAAATGAGGCCCTTATCAGAACCTTTGGATGTAAAAATATTTTCCCAGTTTACTGCTACCCTTCTAATCTTGTCTGCATTCATTTTGTTTGTACAAAAACTTTTTAACTTGATATAGTCAAACTTATCTATTTTGTGATTAATGATGACCTCTAGTTCTTCTTTGGTCACAGATTCCTTCCCCCTCCACAGGTCTGAGAGGTAAACCATCCTACATTGTTCTAATTTGTTTATAATATCATTCTTTATGCCTAGATCATGAATCCATTTTGACCTTATCTTGGTATATGGTGTTAGGTGTGGGTCAATGCCTAATTTCTTCCATACTAGTTTCCAATTATCCCAGCAGTTTTTGTCAAATAGTGAGTTTTTATCCCCAAAACTGAGGTCTTTGGGTTTATCAAACACTAGATTACTATTGTCATTGAGTATTTTGTCCTGTGAACCTAACCTATTCCATTGATCCACTACTCTATTTCTTATCCAGTACCAAATGGTTTTGGTGACCACTGCTTTATAATATAGTTTTAGATCTGGTACAGCTAGGCCACCCTCATTTAATGCTATGTGTTAAGAAAATGTATATTCTTTTCTGTTTCCATACATTTTTCTCCAAAGCTCTGTCATATCAAATTATTCTAATGTTCTATTTACTCATTGGTTTCTTTCTTATTAATTTTTGGTTGAATTTATTGAATTTTGAAAGGGAACAGTTGAGGTCCTTCCCTAGTATAACTTTGCTGTCCATTAATAACTAACTTTTGGGAAGATTCTTACTAGTATTTACTGACTTAGAAATGATTCATTAGTCTTATACCTGGGAACATTCATGGATAATATTTATACTATTTCTCATACCCAAAAACCATTACTGCTAAGAATTTCATATTATATCTAAAACTAAAGAATGATACTTAACACGTGGGCAGCTAGATGGCACAGTGGCTAGATCTCTGGCCCTAGAGTCAGGAAGATCTGAATTCAAATCCAGCCTGAGACACTTAATACTATTAGCTGTGTGACCCCAGCAAGTCACTTTACCCCAATTGCCTTGTAACAACTATATATATATATTCACACAGCCCCAGAATTTGGGTTTTTTATTCTCTCTGTATTTTTACTGTAGGATTATAGATTCTGAGATGGAAAAAAAAACTTTAGAGGCAATACAATCCAACTCTCTCATTTCATACATGAAAAAAATTTGATGTACTAAATGATTAAATAATTTACCCATTCATACACAGGTGGTAAATGTTAGAGGCAAGATTTGAGCCAAAGTCCAATGCTTTTCCTATTGCACTATTGTCTCCATATAATCCAGTATTTAAAGCTGTGGTGTAGGGGCAGCTAGATGGCACAGTGGTTAGAGCACCAGCCCTGACGTCAGGAGGACCTGAGTTCAAATCTGGTCTCAGATACTTCCTAGCTGTGTGACCCTGGGCAAGTCACTTAACCCCAATTGCCTCAGCAAAAAAGCAAAAAAAAAAAAAAAGAATCTTAGTAGTTCAAATCCATAGGATCGCATGATAGGATTTAAAATAACTGAATTATATCTTACAGTAGAGCTTATACAGAAGACCTTTTGGAAACCTTTCCATTTAAAAAAAAATCAGTCATATTGCAAAGCCCTGAATAGGAATTTGAAAGGCAGAGTTGCTAAATGAATAAAGTTAGGAAGCAAATATTTATTAAATGCCTGCTATGTGCCAAGCAATGTGCTAAGTCCAAGGAATGCAAATACACGGAAAAATTAAGTCCCTGTCCTTAATCTAATAGGGAAAGACAAGACCGACAAGGTAGCTAGAGCTGCTAGGTGATGTAGTAAATAGAGCAGTAATCCTGGAGTCAGGAGCACTTGAGTTCAAATTCATCCTCAGATACTTACTAGCTGTCTGACCCTGGGCAAATTACTTGACCTGTTTGCCTAACAAAAAAAAAGAGAGAGAGAGAGAGAGAGATAACTAAAGGGAGAGAAAGGAAGGAAGACACCCGGGGAGAGTATGATGGAAAAATTCTGATGGCATTCTGGTGAGAAGTGAAGAGATGGCCATATATGGAAGTTCTGGGAAGAACTATAATTAGAGAGAGCAGCCAAGGATGAAAGATATTCCCAAGTTATAAATTCCAGAGCTAACGTGATGTTCTGTAATTAAGAGGTTTTGGGGCATGATGAACAAGTGCAGAATACATCCTGGTGGGAAATGAAAAAAAGCGTTGACCTTGAAGTCAGGAAGCCTCAAATTCCAAGCCTGCCTCTGACATAAACTAGTTGTGAGATCAAAACCTGTTAAATTTTCAGCATCTAAAGTGAATCTCTAAGACTAAAAATTATAAATGAGTTGCTAATTTAGTGATCTGCATCATCAACTTTTTAATCTAGAGGTAGAAGAAAACCTCCAAGGGTATCTGTTCTAACCCTTTTATTTTAAAGATGAGGAAACTAAGGTCTATAGTCAGGTTTCCTAAAGTGAAAGTTCCCTAATATGATGAAATCACAAATCTAAGGCAAAAGAAAAACAAACAAAAAATATCCAAAAATACTATTTGTTGTTGTTCAGTCATACCCAACTCTCAATGACCTCATATGGAGTTTTCCTGGCACACAGTGATTTGCTATTTTCTTCTCCAGCTCATTTTACACAACTAGTTAAGTGTCTGAGACAAGATTGGACAGAGAGATGAATCTTCTGAACACCAGACCTAGTGTTCTATCTACTATGCTACTTACCTGCCCAATAACAGTCTATTTATTTTATATCTAAACACAACAGCCTTAGTCAACAACTTTATTTTTGTTTTATTTTGGTTTTTGGTCTGGATCTGTATTTGCATTGGTTTAGGAAATTCCCATTGAGGAAGCTTCCTTTAACAATGTAGATCAACTTCCTACCCTGCAATTTATAATCTTACAGAGTTACTTACAATACTGAGGGATTAAGTGAATTACTCAGAGTCAAACAGCCAATATATGTCAGAGGCTTCAAACTTAAACCCAGGCCCTTCTGGACCACAATGTACTTGCTCTATTAAAACCATCCTTATTTCCCATTGACCCTATTTCTGACTTTCTCTGGACATAAAAACAATGCTCTGTTCCCAACCTCCCACCCTCATGGCTGGTTTATACTGGAAGTTCCACCATGGTCCTCAGACCTTCTCACTCTGGAATAGCCACTATATACAAGGCCCTCTCCTTATGGAATATCCCTCCTCAAGAGTCCCCTCTTTATCCCATTGGTATGTTCCTGAGGGAGCTTTCATTTTGTGGATGTCCCTAGGCTGGTTTGCCTTTATTTCCTCCACATCTTGTTCCTAATTCCCTCCAGACTTCAAAACCATGCCCCAAATTGAGTACCTGTATTTCTTTCCCTTCCTCTTTTCAGTTCCCTTTTGTATGTTGTCTTCCCCCACTGAAGTGTAAGCAAACTATCTCTCTTTTTTTTACTTGTATTTGCTTCCCCAGCACTTGGCACAGTGCCTGGAATATGTAGTAAATACTTAATAAATATATTTTCTTCCTTCCTTCCTTCTTTCTTTCTTTCCTTCTTTCCTTTCTTCTTTAATTCTTCCTTTTCTTTGCTTTTTCCCTCCCTCCTTCCCTTCCTTCCTCTTTCTTCCATTCTTCCTTCCTTCTTTCCTTCCTTCTTCCTTCTTTCTTTCCTTCCATTCTTTCTCCCTCCCTCCCTTCCTTCTTCCCTCCCTCCCTTCCTTTTTTCCTTCCTTCCTTCCATAGTCATAAGCATTTAAGTGCTTACCAAATAGTAGGCACTGTGCTAAATGCTGAGGATACAAAGAGGATCAAAAATCTTTTTCCTCAAGGAATTCATTCTTATGTTAGAACCAACATGTAAATACTAGGCACAAACAAGATATATATATATATATAGGATTAATTGGAAGTAATCTTAGAAGGAAAGAATAAGCTTTCAGGAAAATCAGGAAAGGCTTTTGAAGAAAATAGGATTCTCACTGAGATTTTAAGGCATCCAGAGAAAGCAAAAGGCAGAGGGGAGTGAAGGGAAATCAAGCCAGCTTGCCCTTTCCCTAAGACCAAAATTCCTTAATTCACTCTAAGACCATCTCCCCAAATCTCCTTTGATTTTGTTTCTCCAGTTCTCCCCAACTTTGTCCTTCAAGTAGCCTTTTAGCTCTCCCCTGACTTTGTCCTTATCCATGAAGAATCTTTCCAACTCATCCCTAATTTTATCCTTCAAGCATTCTCTTCACTTCTTTCTGATCTTATCCTTAAAGCATTTTCCTGCACTTTTCTCTGATTTTATCCTTCAAACATTCTCCCCAAATTTATCCTTCAAACATCTCCCCAACTGTTCCCAGATTTCTTCAAAACATCCTTTATTCCCTCAACTCACTCCTGATTTCTCCCCCTTCTTTCTGTCTGTAAAAAAAAGTCCCTTCCCAAAATATGGCACAAAATCATATTTGGATTTTGTCTCGGACCTTTACTCTTTAATGAAGGTGACCTTGTATCAGGGAGAATGCCTCAGTATGATTTTTCACAATCTTTGCACCTCATCTTTGCTCTCCTGAACCTCAACCCGTGACTACATCAGGAGGAGAGAGAAGATTGCAGTTCTCTGCAGAGTCAGTGGTAATGCCCAGAGTCATGTGTTAGGAACAGCAAGAAGGTACAATATGAAGAGGAATAAATTGGAGGTAACCTGAAAAGGTAGGAAGGGGTCAGTTAAGAGTTTTAGAAACTAGAAGTTCACACAGCTAAAATATATCCAAAGACAAACTCAAACCTTTCTTTCTGACTCCGAAGCTGGCTTTCTATTCATGCAGTTGTAAAAGAACCTTAGTGATCTCAGTTGTCAGTCAGCAAGCATAGATTTAGTCAGATTCCAGGCACTGTGAAAAGCAGCAGGGAGAAAAAGAAAGGCAAAAACAGTCTCTATCCTCAGGAGATTCATATTTTAGTGGGTAAGACAGCATATGAATAACTAACTACATGGAAAATGTGTTGTTTCAGGTCATTTGAAGGAGGAAGTTATCAGCATGTGGGGAATCAGGAAAGGTCTCATGAAGGAGGATTTTGAAGTGACGCTAAAAGTAACAGCAGGCAGAGGTGATGGGGCAGAGAATCTGAAAAAGTCTCTATATTTCCAAAAACTGAATGCTTCCCTCCCTAAATCCAATCTCTTTTTTTCATCACACTACTGTGAAAAACCTCAAGTTGCTTGTCATATAAGGGTAACTGTGAGTTTTAGAAAGCTGTGCCAATTGAAATATAAAATCTGGTAGATCTTAAGCTAGAAAAACTTCAAGTATAGGTCTAATGACAGACAAACATCTGTCATCAAAAGATAACAAATGTAGAGACAGAAAAGAATTCAAAGTGCATTTTATATTTGAGGAAACTAAAAGCCAGAGATGCACAAGGCATCAGAAATAAGGTTTTAGGTGACCTACCTCTAAACTTAATGTATTCTCCACCCTATTATGCAACCTTCCTAGGACTATGCTAGAAAGGTTTATCACCAGTTTGATAAAAGGATGGTAGATTTTTTTATTATTATTTATTTATTTATAATGCTATAGTAACTCTCAGCAACCATCTGTTAAGTTGTGGAAGAGCTGAAATCTTCATCAACAGAGAAAGATTGCCAACATTGAATTGCCTACAATTTGAATTTCTTAAAGTATTGACACAATTTAAATTCCTTAAACTATTGAAATCTATTTACCTATTTTCAAAAATCTTACCAGAATAGTCATTAATTTTTAAGCATCATTTCTTGCAGTATTTGTCTATTTGCCACATTTTCCCTAAAAGTAAAAATTATCTGATATGAAACATTCTAGGCATCATTAAAGAACTAAGGCTTCCTCTTCTCTGGCAATTCTACTAAGAAAGGACCTTTGGACCTAACATAATAGGGATTTAATCAGTGTTACTGTTTACTCTGGGCTCAAGACAGCATGACCTCAGCCATCCTAGGGTTGATATGGTTGTTCTCTGGCTAAACTCTTTATATTATTCAGATGATGACTTTACTTCATCCCATGTCCTCTACTTTATAACAGCCTCAAGAATTACCAAAGAAAGGAGGAATGAACTGTTTGTTCTTGAACTAATTATTCCAAGAGAGAGTTGGGATTATTGCCTTAAAAAGTAAGTTTATGCCTGATCTTTTCTGGAAAATGTTCTATCAAAACATTATCTTTGTAAGTGATATTCCAGTTCCAAAGCATAATTGATGAGATTTGAAGCTTTATTATCTGGGGTTTAGAGCTGTTTAGTTTAGGGTTAATGCCTGCCAATTTGGACTTCAAACAAATTTCTCGTTGCCAAGTCCCTGGAAAGAACAAAAAAAATTTCAAAACATTTCATTTCATTTCAGTTTTTTTTAATATTCTCTTCTTTTACTGTAGAATAGGGATATCTTCAGTGTCAAAAATTTAAAATAATTAAGTTTTTCAAAGAGGTCCATGGTATGAACTGAGGAACACTAGAGAGGTCTCTCCTTCCAAAGATATTTCTTTGGAAGAAGAAAAAAGGAAAGAAAAGGAAAAAGAAAGTGAAGGAGGATGAGAAAGAGGAGGTGGAAGAGGAGGAAGAGGAAGATGTGGGGGAAGAGGAAGAGGAGACAGAGGAGGAAGAGAAGGTAGAAGAATGAGAGGGAAAGGAGTTAACTGGAGGAGGAAAAGGAAAAGTGTTATGAAAACCAAGAGAGAACAAAGAGTATCCAGGAAAAGAGACCGACCAACTATATCAGTACTGTAGAGAGTTGGAGCAGAATAGGGATTGAGAAAAAATTATTGCATGGCAGCCCTTTTTGTAGTGGCTAGAAACTGGAAACTGAATGGATGCCCATTAATTGGAGAATGGCTGAATAAATTATGGTATATGAATGTTATGGAATATTATTGTTCTGTAAGAAATGACCAGCAGAATGATTTCAGAGAGGCCTGGAGAGACTTGCATGAACTGATGCTGAGTGAGATGAGCAGAACCAGGAGATCATTATACACGGCAACTACAACACTATATGATGATCAATTCTGATGGACATGGCTCTCTTCAACAATGAAATGTTTCAAACCAGTTCCAATTGTTCAGTGAAGAAAGCCATGTACACCCAGAGAGAGGGATGTGAAATATGGACCACAATATAATATTTTCATGCTCTCTATTGATGTTTGCTTGTATTGTGTTTCCTTTCTCTGATTTTTCTTTCTTGTAGATATGATTTTTCTTGCACAAAAATGATGTGTGGAAATATGTGTACATATATTCGGTGTCAAGTATTTTAACATAATTAACATGTAGTGGATTTCCTGCCATCTAGGGGAGGGGTAGGGAGTAGGGGGGG